>RJWM01013458.1:0-53293 GCA_004363535.1 Dasyprocta punctata
TATATATATGTATATATATATATATTTATATATAATCTTTAGGGTTTTTTTGCTTTGTAGCACAATGTTGATTGATTTAATAGGAGTACTTATGTATTGTTAAAGCTACATTATAGTATTTAAATTATGAAATTTCAGGAGAAGAGCAAGCATCACCTAAAAAAAAACTTGGCCTTCTGTTCTGGGGAGGGAATTAGTGTGTTTCTGTTTGCACACAGGAAAGTTGTATTATACCAGGTATAATTATGAACTTGCCGTTGTGTTTGAAGACTGCAAGAGGTTTACTAAGACTATGTAAGAGGATGTATCTGGTAAGTTGACAAGTGGTGGCTTCTGACTGTTAATTGTGATTTGTCAATTAGACAAGATAAGAAATGCCTAGCAGAGTTAGGACAGCAGTTTCATTTGGCCTATTAGGTTTCTCCAGAGATGATTTTCACTTCGGCCTCCTCACTGATGGATGAAGACTTTCCCTGGTTGTAGGTGGCACAGATCAGCAGGCTTGTAGGTAGATGGAATAAAAGGGAAAGAAGAAGGAAGTTAGTTTACATTTCAAAAAGCTCCATTCTGCTTAAGCAGATGCATCTTATGCTCTTGCCATTGCCCATGGACACAAACTCTTTCTTTCAGCCTTCTCATGAGACCTATACAGTGACCCGCCCAGAAAGCTCTCTGTCTTGGGCAGGTGCTGTATGCCTCATCTCTCTTCTTCCATGGCCTTCAGCTTCTATAACTGAGCGGCTCCTGGATCCTTTGACTCTCCAGTGTTCTTCCAGTGTTAGGGCCACTGTTCAGATGGACTTTCCTGTCTCTGATCCTGTAAACTTCATGCACATGGCAAGGGGTGGACGCTGTCCAGACGTCTGCTTGTGGTATCACCTGGCCTCTGACTTACACATAGTGTTTGTACCCATCTCTCAAACAGAATGTTTCCTTCCTCTTCTCCAAACATTATAGTCTAATGTAACAGAAGCTGTTCTCCTTTTGGCTTCATGCAGTTCCTGGCAGAAATTGACAAGAAGGAAGCAGAAAATGCTCTGTTGGATTTAGAATGCAAAGATGTCCTCCTCCCCCTCCAGCTGCGGTGGTGTTAGCCATGTTGGAATGTAAAGGAGTTTGCATGAGGAATTGAATGAACAACAACCTAATATTTAGAATACTTGGAGTTAACAACTAAGAAATTATGAACAGGACTTCCAGGAAAATGGCAGAGTGATGAGCAACAGAGAAAGAACCTCTCCAAGTTTTGGCGTCTAGACCCTGGAGTAAAGCAACATGAAGAGGAGGAGGAGAGAAGTGGGTCCTGTGGACACAGGAAAGATTTGAACTGAGACTTAAATCCATGGAGAGAGATAATTCAGGAATTTAGCAAAAATAAAAAAAACAGGGGCAGTGAACCTGCTAGACGGGAAGAAACGATAAGGAAGAAAGGTGGCCCCCACCCACTGTGCACCAAAGGCAGTCGTGCCCAGGGAGAATCAGCAAATAAGGAATGCGGCCCCCACCCTCTGAGTGCCTGCAGTCATCCTGCCTGGGAGAAGCAGCAAAGGAACGCAGCCCCCACCGCTGTGCGCTGGCCGGGCTCCTGCCGGCCTCAGGGGGCAAGCCACGAAGAAGCAACGCAGCCTCCACTCCTGGTGCACCAGGCGGAGACCCTGCCGGCCACCAAGGAGCAACACTGTGGCCCCCACGCACCGCGTGCCAGTGGAGTCTCTGTCAGCTGCGGAGAAGCAGCAAAGAAGCCGTTTCCACCTCCAGCCCCCGCCCCACCGTAAGCAGCCGGACACGACACAGGCTGAGCTGATAACAGCTGAAGTAACTGAAATAGGGACGTAACCTCACATTTATGTTGTTTGACTTTTCAGGCCTGGGGCCAGTGGTCTGGGTAACTATTTAGAGCATAACAATATGTAATATAGTAATGATTGTGGATTTCCTACTGTCCTATTACAGTTTTGTTTTGTATTACTGTTTTGTTTCATTTTACTGATCTGTTTTACTGCCTTTAAAATAAAAAAAAAAGAATGAAATTCATGAACAACAATCCTAGTGCAAACTGGAGATCTCAGCCCATGCTAATTCTTCTTTCTTGATGCATTACTATTAAACTCTAATCCAAAGACTTTCTGATTACAGATTTTTTTTTTTTTATCTTTTTGAGACAAGGTCTCACTGTGCAGTTCAGGCTGGCCTTGAGCTCACCTTGTAACCCAGGATGGTCTCAAACTTGCAACAATCCTCCTGCGTGAACCTCCTGAGTACTGGGATTACAGGCGTGTGCCACCACACCCAGCCCTGATTACAGATTTATTGAGATATAATTCATATTCTATACTGTATACACTACACATACGTGTTATAATTCATGCATCAATACTATCCAACTCATCCACTTAATGGATGTAGAATTCAATGGATTTTAGCATATGCTCAGCTATGCAATGATCACTGAAAGAGTTTTGGAACATCTTCATCACCCTAAAAAGAAACCCTGTATGCTTTAGCTATTACTCCATAATTCTATCATTCTACCCCATCTAGGTGACTACTAATCTTTCTGTTTACATAAATTTGTCTATTCAATAAAACCCTGATCACATAGGAACTATCACAGTCAACAACTAGGACTTATCTCATTAACAAACTTTTTCACAGCAAGAGAAACCACCAACAGGATGAAGAGACAACCCATAATGTGGGAAAAATCTTTGCCAGCTGTTCCTCAGACAAAGGATTACTACTGAGAACATATAAAGAATTCAAAAAAATCTAAAGACCTAATCCAAAAATGGGAATCTGAGATGAATACTTAATACAAACAGAAAATAAATATATGAAAAAGCATTCAGCATCACTGGTCATTCAAGAAATGCAAATTAAAACAACATTAAGATTCCATCTTACCCTAGAAAGAATGGCTAACATCAAGAAATCAACCAATAACAAATGCTGGAGGGGCTGTGGAAAAAAAGAAACTCTTCTCCACTGTTGATAGGAGTGTAGACTGGTGCAACCATTGTGGTAATTATTGGCGAGATTTCTCAAAAAACTAGGAGTTTTTTGACCCAGCAATTTCCCTTCTAGGTATCTTCCCAGAAAAATTAAAAACATCATACCATAGCGATATATGTGCACCTATGTTGAGGAATGGATAAAGATGTGGTCTTTTTATACAATGGAGTACTATTCAGCCATAAAGAAGGACACACTTCAGACTTTTATAGATAAATGGATGCAACTCAAGACCATACTCATAAGTGAAATAAACCAGATGTACATGTGTAAACATCATATTTTCTGTGAAGAGACAGATCCCAAAAATGAGGTGTGGTGGATTAAAAGAAAACAAAACAGAGACAAAGTTATGGAATCAGGTGGCCACAGTCTCTAGGACTGAAACCTTGATCATAGTTTTCTCTGGTTATTTACTAGAGTCTTTTCTTTACAAAAAGCAGAAGCAGGAAATGGGAGGGGGGGGAAGTATAGATATGTGAGAACTTAATTGTTTAACTATCCCAGGGACCATCTCTGGCTATACCTGGCCTTCATGGCATTCTTTCGGGCATCTCTTAGCAAAGCATCTTGTGTTGTCCCAGCAGCATTCCACTGAGACTGAGGTCCTGCATTCATTTCCTGACACACAATGCATTTGTAAGTCTTCCTCCAGAACGAGCAATCGTATGGTTAATAGAGCACAAAGTTCCCGGGGTAACCTAAGATTAAACTAGTTTAAGTTAATCTATGACCCACAATTGTCTACCTAGTGTGAGAACCTGAAAGAGTAAATAAGATCCAAAACATACAATAGAGATTCTAAAATGAGAAGAAACTTTAAAAGGAAAGAGAAACTGGGATGGGGCAATGGAGGAAAGAAGGAAAGAAAAAGCAGAAATATATGTATTATATATATTTATATATATATGATAGCTCAGATAGTTACACTACTAATTTCTCTTAGTTCACAAAAAGAAAGGTTTGTGCTAATATTATTTGGACAATTAAATGCTGATAACTTGTACTATGAGCAACAAATTTAAAGATAGCAATAAGCAATGTATTAACCATTGTTACCCTCCTATTATCTTGTTTTTAAATTTTGGGGGTTTTTTATCTTTAAAATTAAAAAAAATTTTGTCTGTTCTAGACATTTTGTGTAAATGAGATCATTCAGTATATGGCTTTTGTGTCTGGCTTCTTTCATCTAGCGTGTTCTCAAGGTCCATTCTTGTGACAGCAATGGCAGCACTTAATTCCTTTCAGTGGCCAAATAATATTCTGTCCATCCATCAGCCTATGGACACCTCACCTCTGGCTGATGCTATCAGTGCACCTCTGCATCTGGTTGGGAGCCATTGGTACTGGTCCAGAGCCAGCTGCCCTGGAGCTCTTGGCCAGAGGCCCTTCTCCTCTCCATGGTAGCATCCGACAGTCTCTCCATTTCCCTTCTCTACACTCTCTCTCTGGGGGCTTCATCAAAGGGCAAGCCCTTTAAGACCCATTGTTGTCAGAGGGAAGACCTTCTTGCTGTGTTCACCCTCTTTTGATTGTCTGACACACACTCAGCTCTCAGGCATGGCACTACTTTTCTTTTCTCTCTTCTACTCTAAGACTGACTGCACATGCTGCAGGCCTCAGCAGGCTGGGCAAGAACTTGCCCTGCTCTCATTTGGTTGGCTTTTGGCACCACTGGAATAGACGAGTCCATCTCTTCCCTGGGCCTGATGCCTTCAAGCATGGGACTTGTGCTTAGGGAAGACATGGAGGACCTAGAGCCTCTTGACCCCAGTTTAGGGGGACCAGGAGTTGCCCACACCCCTCAACGCATCACCTAACTCCCTTCGTAACCACCATCCTCCTTCCACATTCTGAGGATTTCCTTCATCTGCCTGTAGCATTTTGGGAGGGAAGGAACATCTCCAGGCCCACTATTGTGTGGATATGATTTGTGTGACCGATAAAGCTTCATGTTTTGGGAACTAGGTCCCTAAAGGATATAGAAACTTTAAGAGCTGAGACTTAGTGGGAGGTCCTTAGGTCCCTCACGGTTTCTTCTCAGAAGAGTTTATGTGGCCCCAGTCTTGCAGTCTCTGCTCCTGGTTTGAGATGCAGTCACTTGCTTGCTCTGCTGCCATTGCCACCTTCACCAGATGACACAGCCAAGGTGTCCTCACTGTGGAGTCTGTGCTCTGTCATTGGGACTTTGAACCATCAAAACCATGAGCAAAATAAATGTCTTGTCTCTGTAACAGCCTGCGTCAGGTATTTTGTTACGGTGACACAAAGCTGATTAATATATTAATGTCCCTCCCTTAGTCTTAGATGGCTTGTATGGTTCCAGTTCTTTGGTCTTTCTTCTACGATATTGTAGGGAGTCTAATTATTTTAATCTCTAAGCTCATACGTCCCTGAGGTTTGGGTTGCTCTGTCAGAAAATGCTCATTAGCATTGAAATCCAGAGCCTGGACCAGATGCCTCTTGGAAAGCTAAGGTGAGGGGACAGATAAAACCCAGTACAGGGAGGCAGAGGGACCACAGAACTCCTGGTCGACCATTCCTGTCTGCTGCTATGCTGGTTACTTCTACGTGTCAGCATGGCTTTGTGAAGGGATGCCCAGGTAGCTGGTAAAGCATCATTTCTAGTTGTATCTATTAAGTGTTTCCGGAAGAGGAAAGCATTTGAATCCTTAGACTAAGTAAAGATCTACACTCATCAGTGTGGGTGGGCACAGTCCCATCTGCTGAGGGTGCAAAAAGAACAAACATGTAGAGGAAAAGTCCCTGTTTCTTTTTCTTTCTCCCTCTCCCCAGGGATATTAGATCTTTTGGTCCTTTGGACTTGGGATTCATATGATAGCCCCTCTCCCCCTAGCCCCACCTCCAACACCCAGTTCTCAGGCCTTTAACTTCAGCCTGAAGCATCACCAGCTTTCGGGGTTCTCTGGCTGCACCCAGCACATGATGGGATGTGTCAGCCTCCATAACTCCGTGAACTGATTCCTATGGTAAATCTCTTACATCCGTGTCTAGAGGCCTTTGGTTCTATTTCTTCAGAGAATCCTAATAGAGCTACCACTCCATCATATGACTCCTTTCCTCTTAGAAATAAGTATCGGGGAGAAGACAGTCTCCCAGGGAGATGAGGCAGGTGGCGGAGTGAGTGGCCGAGGGTACCTGGTGAAGCCCTGCCTGATTTCATCTCCCTCCTACCCTTCCCTGGTGTCACCTCCTTGGTCCTGCTGGGATATCTGTGCCCCAGGTACTGGCACTGTGACCTGCATTGTTGCTGCTGATGTCTGTAGCAAACGGAGAAGCAACAATTACTCCAAAGCATCTTAAATTGGAAAAAGCAAAACTTAGGGTTTGCAGTAGTTCCTTTGGTCTGTGTTTCTCTCTGTAGGGTGGATTTGGAGGTGGAGAGCCCGCAGCCTATGGTAGTCCATGATCTTACTGGAAGGCTTCTTATTGTCCAGAACTATTTCTTTGTACCAGAGGTAGCTTCCCGTCACATTAATACAGCCAAGCTTCAGGGCCCTTCACCTGCACGAGCTCATTCCAAACGCCAAGAGGGCCCCTTGCGATTCCTTTCTGTGGTCACGCTATCTTGTGAAACCAGAAGAAATTACTTCAATTGCAATTGGTCAAGACCACTGCCTCCTCCCACTCTTTCCTTCCCTTCATTGCTCCGTCTCTCATAGTGGTGACATTGTCTCCTTTTTGGGGCTTTTTTGACTAAAGAGAAATTGAACTGGGTCAACATTTATTTAAGGTGAGTGGGCATGTTTATGCAGTTCTCAGTTATTTCTAGGTGACAGTCATTCCAGAGCAGGAGGTGTCTCCAGCATGCAGCCAGAGGTCCAATGGCAAGATGAATGACCTGTGGAGTATGCAGGCAAAGTGGGAGGAACAAGTGTGAAATTTAGAAGCAGCTCTGAAAAATCCTTGTAGTCTTCAGAGGCACAGAATCACAAGCAGAAGACTCAGTTCTCATTAACACCTTGTCAACATGAAGGTCTCTCCTGTTTGAAATATCGTTTATAAGCCTAGGATGTCACTGCAAATGCACCATATTTCTTTTTTATGAAAATTGTGTGAAATAGAATTTATCAAAATTCCCATGTTTGAGGGCACAAATCTCTAGCAGTCCTTCAAAGGGAAAGTACACATGTACGTGAAGTTGCACATTTTATGCGTCCAAAGTATCATATCAAGTCTCGGCATATCTGACACATTTTTTTGTCCTGATGAAGCCTGGCAGTTCCAGATAAAACAGCCTAAAAAACTGTAGTAACACAGTGAAATAACCTGAAGAAACAAGCACTCGCAGTGACAAAAACACACATATTCATCTGTAAGTCAATGGACTGTATTTCATCAAAGAGTTATTTGATTTCCCATCTGTACAGTTCAGCACAACAAAGCAATTTAACATGCACAGGAACTGCTATTGCATTTCTTTTCTTAAAGTAGACTCCCAAATTGTGCTTGCTTCAGGCTCCACAAAGCCAGAATCTACCTCTGCTTGGTTCTTCTATTATGAGCCACAGCCGAAAAACCAAAAATAAATGGGAGAAGTGCCTTTGTCAGTGGGGGAAAAAAAAAGAAAAGAAAAAACAAAATAAAAAAAGATGTATTTATTTGTAGACACCAAAGAATTCCTATGCATATAAAATGGAAGCAAAGCAGGTCTGAATTGATTTTTAGCTCACTTTACTCATTCTTGTTACCTGTCTGACCCCTGTGAGTATCTGAGTTTGTGATCTCAGCATCTAAAAATTGTGTGTTTGACTCCAAGGCACATGGCAGCCAAGGATGCTTAGAAGAGATGCATGTGGGCTTACAGCACCTTCTGATCTATGAAGTTCTTGTTCTAGCAGGAGATGGGATGAATAGCTTGCTGAATAAAACAGAAGCCCCCTTATCACAGACCAGCCGTGGCAGTTAGTCATTTTAGTGGAAACAGTCTCTTACTTTGGAGATCTGTGAAAAATGATGCCTGTTCACCTTAATCATACTGTTTTACTTTCAAAGGCATAAATGCACATACCCCTACTAACCTTGTGGTGTTAACCTAAGCCTGTCCTTTGGGGATGGGTCCTCCAGTGGGACCACTGCTCTGTCCTTTTTGCAGAAACCACACCTGGATGCAGCACCTGCCACTTCCATTCCAAGTTTCCTTATGGTGAAGGAAGAACCGAAGGCACTGGAGCAATTTGGGAGCAGAGTACGTCAGCATCCTTATGATCACCTCCTCATCTTTTGTAATTGTCTCATCAACACCTAACACGAGAGCAGTTTTGAGCTCCTTATTTTATCTAGTTTTTCTAAAGCATTCAAACAAGTTTTCATATTAAAGAATCCTTTGTTCATACTCATACCACCTCTCACCTGTTAGAGTGGGTGTTATCAAAGAGACAAGAGCTAAACATTGGGAGAAGGCATGGAGAAGAAGAGTGCTGGATACTTGCTGAGTGCCTTTCTCATGGCTGAGACAAAATACCCAACAACAAAAGTTAAAGGAGAACAGGGTATTTTTTGGCTCACAGTTTGTCGAGGCTGGTGATTATGAAGCCATAATAGGCTGGGTTCAGGCAGGGTGGTTTGGCAGAAGGGCCTCACAGAGGAGAAAAAAACCAGTTCATGGTGTGGAAGGCAGAAGGCAAGAGGCATAAAAAGCAGCAAGCAGCAATGGACGGCAGCAGCCCGCTTTCTGTCATAGTCTGTCTAGGCTGCGTGTCCTTAGGGCAGGTAGCACTCACACTCAGGGTGGGCCTTCCTGTAACCCACACCCAGAACTATGCCAAGCCAATCATGGACTAATTTAGTAATCACACACTCTAGGTCCAGCCACCTCTGAAAAGGCCCACCTATGACCAAATGAGGCGTTGGGGAGACATCTAGACACAAGTCATAACAGTGGCAATGTAAACTGGTCCAGCCATTAGAAAACTGCTATGGAGGGGTCTCTCAAAAACTTAAAAATTGAGCACCTTGCCATATGCTTGTTGGTAATTTGTATATCTTCTTTTTAAAATTTTATCCAGGCAATTCACCCATCTTAAAATCTGATGATAGCTGGGTGTGGTGGCGCACGCCTTTAATCCCAGCACTCAGGAGGCTGAGGCAGGAGGGGCGTTGTGAGTTTGAGACCAGCCTGGGCTACAAAATGAGTTCAAGGCCAGCCTAAACTGTATAGTGAGACCCTGTCTCAAACAAATAAGATCAGGGATTTAGCTCAGTGGCCTAAGTACTTGCCTGACAGGTGGTGGTTGTGAGTTCAATCCCCGGTACCAAAAATAAATAAATAAATAAATAAAATCTGATTATTTGTTTCCTTGCTATTGAGTTGTGTGAGTTCCTAATATATTTTGGATATTAACTCCCAGTTAGATACACAGTTTGCAAACATTTTCTCCCATTCCATTCACAGGCTGCCATTCCATTTTGTTGACTGTTTACTTTGCTTTCAAGAAGCTCTTTAGTTTGATGTAGTTTGCTTTTACTGCCTGTACTTTTTATGGAAGTAATATGAAAAAGTCATGGCCACCATCAATGTCAAGAAATGTGTCTCAGTGTTTTCTTCCAGGAGTTTTACAGTTTCACACCTTACCTCTGGAGTTTTAGTACATTTCATATTAATATATCATTTATATGGAATCACAAAAGACCCCAAAGAGCCAAGGTATTCTTCAGAAAGAACAACAAAGCTGGAGACATCACACTCCCTGATTTGGAAATATATTATAAAGCTATACTATAGCAATGTGGTATCGGCTTAAAAACAGACATATAGACCAATGGAAGAGAATAGAAAGTCTAGAAATAAACCCATTAACTCAACTAATCTTTGATAATACTGCAAAAACCACACAATAGAGAAAGGTTTTCTGTTCAGTAAATGGTGTTGAGAAAACTTGATACATACATATAAAAGAATGAGACTGGATGTTCGTTTTGTACTATATACAGAAATAACTAAAAATTAACACTTAAATGCCCATTTTCATTGAATTTTCTCACTTGCCATTTACTGAGCTTTTTGATCACAACTCTTATCATCAATTAGTATCTGAAATAAACTGAAATATACTCTATTACTGGTGGCAAGACCATGGAACCAGAAGTTCAGAAACTCAGAGGCTAGCCCTGGCTTTATTGCTTCCTAGTTAGGAGGAGTATATTCAATTGGCAAAAAATTTAACCGTTAGAATATCATTTGGTAACTTTGGCTCAGGAGTCAGGGTTGTTTCAACTGCAAATCATAGATACTTTTTGTGAGCTTCCTTAATCAGTAGAATTTATTGGCATGTGTGTAACTGGGCAGGGCCATCCTTGACCTACCTACAGAACGGACTAGATCAGCAAGGTGAACATGTGGTCACATCTTTACTATCTTTTCTCTTGCTCTCCCACTAGGCACCAGTTGAACGGCCTTCTGTTTTGTGAACTTTGTTGAATTCACTGGGAACAAACATGAAAAACTGCTGAATAATATGGGGCAAACTGAAGATCCAGTCTCAGGTGACTAGAAGTGTCACCTCCAAACCCATAGGAATCAACGGTGGAAAATGCTCTAAGCTTAATGAGAGGGACCGCCTCTCCCTGCACGGATGATGTTCAGGAAAGTAGATTCCAAGAGAAAGTGTGAGAGGAAGAGGAAAGGGTGACGGAAAAGGTCGGCAATGGGGACGCAGTGGGAAGTACAGCACCTGGGGAGGTGGGCAGGACAGAAGCACCATGTCAGGCCCTGGATCCTCTCTGCTGTTCTGGAAATTCTCCAGGGGTCCAAAGTCAAGGGGCACTCCAAAATGGGAAGTTCTCTGAAAGAAAAAGAGAGAAAGAAAATAAGATTCAGAGACACAGGGAAACAGCCACTTGAAAAGGCAATCTGGAAAACTGATTTGAAAACACACATTCCAAAACAGCTACAATATCTATTATTTGGTGTGCGAGATACTGGGAATTCACACAGAACTACATTCCCAGCTCCTTTTTATTTTTTATTCTGAGACAAGTCTTGCCAAATTGCCCAGGCAGGACTAAAACTTTTGATTCTCTTCCCGCAGCCTCCCAGAGTGCTAGGATTATAGGCATGTGCCACCACTATGATATTGTAGCTATATTTTAATTTTTAAAAAAATGTTCTCTGAGGGCCAGGGATATAGCTCAGCGGCACAAGTGCCTGCCTGGCAATCACAAGGTTGTGAGTCAGATCCCTGGTACCAAAAAACAAAAACAAAACAAAACCCAGTTCTCTGGAAAGGTAGTCAGGTGTCAAATAACTGATCTCAGGGCTACCAAGTGACCAAAAGGATCACAAGGATAAGAATGTGGTATGTGTAAGACAAGGCATTCTCAAAAATTGCACAAACTGGATGATTAAAGACAGTAAGAGTTAATCTCCTACAGTTCTGGAGGTGAAACTTCCCGAGGCAGTGTGGGGCTGGGCTGCGTCCCCCCGCAGGCTCTAGTTCCAGGGTGGTTCTTTCTGGTCTTTGCCTCTTCCAGCTTCCAGTGGCTGCTGGTGTGGCTCACACCTCCATCTCTGCCTTACCGCGGGTTTCTGTGTTCGCCCCTTCTGCCTGGGCTTTCTTCCCTTTTTGCAGACATTTATCACTGGACTTGGAGGCCACCAGATAATCTAGGATGGTCTAATCTCGTATTTAACTTAATTACATCTGCAGTGACCATTTTTCTAAATAAGGTTCTGGGTGGACTCAATTTATAGGGGACCTTCATCAACCCTTCTACACAAGGACTTCCAGGAGATGATATTTCTGCTCAGATGACTCTTCCAAACTTTTTCTTCTCATATCACGTAGTGGAAAAATAAGGATTTAGAAATCAAAGTAATTTTTTTTCCAGTGCTTGGGATTGAATTCAGGGCCACTCACAAGCTGTGTTAGTGCTTTACTGCTGAGCTATACACTCAGTCCTAAAAAACTTCCGAATGTCTTCTTAGTCTAAAGAGTAATGAGATCATTGAAATGGCATCAGTAATTTTTGCATGGCCAGGAGTTTAAAGGAAACTCCTGGTAGTACATGGACCATTGCAGGCTGACCCAGAGATAAATAAATAATAGGGGATCGCAGACTCCTACCTAAGGCTGGGAACTCCACCCTTCTCTTTCCTGCAGCTCAGAGACTCCAGTTTTTAGAACCCTCCTTTCTGTGCCTAGTACATGTACTTGGGTTCTCTTGTTCTCAAAACCATGCAGTAGGAGAAAAATCTTCCTTTTAACCTTCTTTTAAGTTATAGGATAATTTTCTCACCAATCCAAAAAGTGAAAGAAAGGAAAAGCAGAAACTTTTAATCAGTCTAGCATCTCTGTACAAAGGCTGATTGCTTAAAGATATTCTGCCAACATTTAGTGGAGCACCCAAGGAAATAAATTATTGGTCTTGATCAGAAGAAGCTATCTTAAAGAGCACAATATCCACTGAGATTAGCACTATGCCAGGAATGCCCTCAGAACTCCCCCAAACCCCAAAGATCCACCCCACATTGGAACCTGCTTTGCAGGATGTAGACATCAGTCTGGGGAAAGTTCCTAGTCTGTCATGGTTGAAGGTCAGGGGTGTGTCAAAGCACTTCAACACCCGTAGTCATGGAGAGCCACAAGCTCTGATTATAGTTCGTATAAGCAAATACAACTAAATCAGTTCTGCCACAGCTACAACAAAGAACATGGCTTTTGCTCTTTATTGAGAAAGGTCAGGAGCAAATGGTCAACCACCCCATAGTACTTTACAATGCAGCATAGAGTTTCCTTTCATGTCACCATAAAGGAAGCACAAGTCATATTATAGCATATGTAATTTCACTGCATTCAGGAACTTTCATATGACGCATTCATTTTTTTATTTATCTACGCGAGCAAGCTCCTTGCATTCTTTCATGCCGAACTTAACACCAGGAATCCACCATTCCACCTCCCTGTGTGTGTGTGTGTGTGTGTGTGCGTTTGTGTGTGTCTATCACTCTCTGTTTGAGGCTCTTATTTGCTTTTTCATATTGCAAAAGTAATATAGCATCATCTTTTTAAATTTTTTTCTTTGTGATCTTTAAAAGAATAAACTGTTTATCTTTTTAAAATTAGGAACTATAAATAAATACATATAAAGAAAAATCAACTTTTTGTTGACTTATTATAGTCAGAGTCATTCTGAAGATATCTAGGTGTGGTTTTTCATGCTTAGATGTGCACATATATCCTATTGCTACTGAAAAAACAAGGAGCAAGAACACACTTACTATTTCTTCCCCTCTGTTGGCCTGTGCCCCTGAGTCTAAGTGAACATCTTCACATGACTGCCAGGTTTCATCGGCTCTAGGGGTTAGATGCTGCCTTCCACCCCAAAAGATATGTCCACCCAGACCTTGTGAAAATGACATTATTTGGAAAAGGGTTCTTTGCAGATATAATTAAGGCCATCGATATGAGATAATCCTGGTTTATTTGGGTGGGTTCTAAACTCAATGAATGGTGTTCTTATGAGAGAAGAGAGGAGAAAAGAAACTCAGAAGACAAAGTCATATGCAGACAGAAGCATAGATTGAAAACCATGTTGCCTTAGTCCTTTCTGTGTTGCTGAATAGGATACCACAGAGTGGCTCACTTATAGTGGCCAGAAATGTATTTGCCTCACAACTCTAGAGGTTGGGAAGACCACAAGTGAAGGGCTGCATCTTCCTGCATCTGCTCGTGGCAGAAGGGGGAAAAAAAAGGCAAGTGAAACAAAGATATCAAATTCCCAACCTCGAGCTCTCTTATAATTGGCATTCATCCACTAATCACGGGCCATTACCTCTCAGGGCCTAATCACCTCTCAAAGGTTCTGCCTTCTAACACTTGCATTGGGATTAAGTTTCCCACACATGCTTTTGGGGGGACACCTTCAAACCACGACGTATGTCTACTAGCCAAGAAATGTCACAGAGTGCTAGCAACAACCAGAAGCGAGGAGAGGGGTAGGGAACAGATTCTCCCTCAGAGCCTCTAGGAGGAATCAACCCTGCAACACCTTGAGCTCGGACTTCAGGGCTCCTGAACCACAAGAGAATAATGCCCGTGGTGCAGGCCACTGCATTTGTGGTCATTTGTTGTGGCAGCCACAGACCCAGGGTCCCAGATTTTGTTACTAAATGTAAAGCTGCTCATTGTGAATGCAAGGGGAAAAGAAATCTCCTCTACAGACAGTGATTAGAGCTTTCTGGAGGGGAAAAGCACCTTAGATGAGAGAAAAGCAGGTGCTACCTTAACTCCAGTGTTATCGGGAGCTTGTCTGAAATTCCCTGTAATGAATGGTTTGGGTCAATGACAGGGTGATTCCAATTAAGGAATTTTAGTAGCAAAGAGAAAGCAGCCACTGCCTTGAGTAAGTGAATGGCCATTATTGTCTGGGATTAAAGCAGCAAAACCTTCAAACAGAGAATGCATTGTTTGGAAGAACTGATTAAGAACAGGCCTAAAAATGGACAGCAGTGTATATGGGAGGCTTGTTCTAACTATAGAGTTTGTGATTTACTCCCTGACATTGACCTTATCTTGAGTGAGTTATGATATTTTCTGGGCCTCAGCCATGAGCTCTCTCAATGAGCTGACCTCATCTGATAAAATAATCAGAGTTCAGGTTCATCATCACCATCTATCTGGGCAGGCCAAGAAAGCATAATAAATGGACAACCATGTAGTGCTTAGATTTCATCTCATTAGGAGGACTTTGTGATGAAACTGTGAGGACTGAATTATAGTAAACTAATTCCATAACCTATTCTGCAATCTCAGAGTCATTCTCTACCTTTTAAAGAACAGTTATGCCTAAAATTAAAATGCACCAATTATAAACTGTGTCGTGAGTTGTTCTGATCCATGAGATGCTGGGTGAATCAGGAAAAGAGTTGGGACCAAAATAAAGAGGGTCGGCTTCCAAGCCCTCCTGGGCCTACAAGGACTTTAAAATTTCAGTGAAGCAACCTGTTCATCCACAAAATTCAAAACCTAAAGACAGGAACCATGTATCCAAGACTTAAAGAAATTGTAGGAAAGCAATGTAAAAATAAAACTTGAAAATAAAAATAACTGCTCTAAGGACCAGCCCCACCATCAGATGTGAATCCACCTTGAGTGAACCACAACCCAAGGTCTTTTTCTCATAACCAGTACTCTTCGGCTCTTTAACACTCAAGTCTGTGTATCATCCTAGTCTCTCCTCCCCATCCCTCTTTCTCCCCTTCCCTCTTTTTCCTCCTTCCTTCTCTCTTTCTTTCCTCCTTCTCCCTTCTCTTTTCCCCTCTCTTCCTTCCTCCCTTCCAATGTACCTTCCACAGGCAAACAAATGTTAGCAACTGTAGACCTACTGTGCCTGAGTACTGTTCTGGGGACTGAGACAGTAGCTGTATCTAAACGTTTGCAGGTTGGGCCTTCTGCCCTTTTCCAGTGATCATATCCAACAGTCGTTCTCTCTGGGGGGAAAGCAGATGAAAAGTTCTGCTGAAATCAGGTTCCCATCTCACTCACAACCTATGTTGGTTCCCAGCATTTGTCTTTCTCACCTCTGACTCCATTGTCACCTGCATCTGAGTGACTGACCAGCAGATCCTACAAGGTGGCAGTTGTAGAGCCACTGACTCCAATAAGTTACTGCTGAGACACCAGTACCTGGCAAATAGGGTGGCACTTTTCAGACCGTGCAGGCTAGCGGGGGCATGTTTTCTATTTCACTAGCAGTCATATGGATAGTGGGGCTTACTATTTATAGTTAAAGACAATAGCTAAAACCATTTATCTCCAAGGGGAATGAATTGATAAGAACTCATTGGAACAAGAAGATGTCAAAGGAGAGGAGGTGTTCTTCCCACTCCATCCTACCTACCTCTTCCCCCAGGCTGCCCTACAGGGGCTATATACCACCCTCAGGCTCACTTGAGCATAGGGCTAGACTCTCTAGTGTGTGTGACAGCAGAACTCAGGCTTCTCCCCACGTCCCCCCATTCTCAAGAAATAACATCAAGAAAGACATCTCACCATGACGTATCTATTCATTCATTGATTCATTCATTCACACAGCCCAGCATGCTATTTAGAAATACATGCTAAAGAGTTCAACTGTCTGGGTTCAAATTTTGACCACAGTACTTGCTAGCTTTATGGTTGACCTCGAAAATGCTGTTCAAACCTCTAAAGCTTTAGTTCTTTTACCTGTAAAATGAGGCTCAATAGCCCCTTCCCCATCAGACTGTTGGGAGGACTAAGGGTTTACAGGCTGTGCTTGGCACCAAGTAATACAGTCCTTAAGAAATGTTCACGAAGACCCTACTCTGATTCAGTGTCAGGGATATGGCCCCTTTTCTCAACTGAAAGATGGAAAAGAGAAACACATAAATGACCATGTGGGCATCAGAGTCCAGCAGAGCAATGTGGGCTGACATCCAGCTCAGCCTGGGGTGGTAAACTGGACTCCTCATGACAAATAAACTTTCAGTAGGTGAAGAAAGGTGTGGATGGAGGAGAAGAGAAAATACCAGAGAACTTGAAGCATTTGTTAGTGGCTCTGTAAAACTAGAGTAGATCGTGGACGGCTCCCTGGGGCAGAGAGGGCACAGCCCAACCAAGACGAGACTTTTCTGCCATGCTGAAGTATTCAAACTTCATCCTAAAAGCCAAGGAAAGATCCCAGGGATTTTAAACAACCTGAGCCCTTGAAGGGTTAACAAAGTGCCATTCCAGCCCACGCTCATCCTTATCACACATTTGAAAGAAAATTTGGTTTGTTTTCTTTTGTCATCTCAAAAATATTTGTGGGAACCCTTGTCTGGGACTTGAATTATGGCCCATTTTCCCTGAAGCAGTAGCTATGATTTTGTATAGGAAACTGGTTAGCTATTAAATGCTTTCTCCTGCGAGATCTTCCCCCCATTTCTTTTCTCATTTTGTGCAATCATTTCCAGATAGGGACCACCAATTGTATTTCTTCATCTGAGGTCCCTGATGTGGATGGGTACACGGCTGGGCCTTGTGCAACATTCAGGGCAAACCACTTGGTTGAGCTGTCAAGCCAGTGTGAGGGTAATCAGCAGATTTATTTGAGGAAATGTATTTATGGTACTAAATGGCTGTTCTAAATGGGGCCGTTATCTGGCCTTTTCGCGGCTGCTGTAAGTGTCCCTCTACAATGCGGAGACCCACAATAAGTCCGTTATGCTTCCGGGACACGACTTTGAGATGATATTTATGTTGGCTCCACTAGATGCTCATGCATGTGCTCGGGTCATTTCAGTAGTGTTTCTTGAATGCTTCGGCACAAACTCATTGCCAGATGCTTTATTAAATGTTTCCAGGGCAATCAAAGGCAGAGAGGAAAGAGCAGAGATTTGTGGAATAGTCAGTGGAGATTAGGAATTGAAATGCAGCCCTAAATTATTCATAGCTTGGTGTGAGTTAAAGAGAAACCATAACTAAGCATCCTGGGCCATTTCAAAGAATGCTACATTTTTGCTGGACCCACGCTGCCCTCTCCAACGGGGTTCAAGGAAAGAAAGCACAGGGGGTGGGAAACTTCCAGGGGATCATCTGCAAGAAACAGCAGGGCTGAACCCTGTGGGCTGAACTCCTCCCTGGGCCGGGGGAGTCATGCTCCCACCAAAACAGAGACCCGTGGCTTCCTGGTTCCGAGCTCTGCTCCGCAAATGCACATTTTGAGATATAGATGCTTTAAAATTTCTCACAGAATGTCTCTTCTAAATGCAGAAATATCTTTTCCATATGTTCTTGTTTGCTTCCCTACCTCTAAAGCTTGTAAAACTGAAACTGATTCTTAAAAAACATGCTCACTTTTATTGATTTAAAAAACTAATTCTGTATATGTAGGCATAATCATGTGTTGTCTTAGTTACTTTTCTCATTGCTGAGACTAAACACTCACCATCACAAGTTAAGGAAGGAAAGGTTTACTTTGCTCACAGTTTGTAGAGGTTTCTGTCCATAATCAGCCAGCTCTAAGGCAGGGTGGCACATGGCAGAGGGGCAGCAGTTCATGACAGTGAAAAACAGCAGAAGCAACAAACAAGAGACATACCTCTTTCTGTTCCTTCTATTGTACTCAGGCTACCTGGTCTGAGACAGGTGTAACACTCACACCCTTGATTCCAGCATGGCACCACCAATTAATCACACAGTCTAGATTCAGTGACCTCTAAAAAAACCCTATGACCCCATGAGGCTCTGTAGGGGCATCTAGACTCAAACCATAGCGTGTCTACAGAAACACACACAAAGAACACATACAAACATAGTCGTGTGCCTCCAAAATCTGATATGTGCATGTATTTATTGAGAAGGGGAGGCTACAGTTTTAAAAACGAAGACACTGCACAATTCATACATTCTAGGAAGAAGATATTCTCAATTTAATAAATTAATCAGAATTTAGGTGCAATCCTCTAACTGTTCTAGAGGAAAAAGACTTTTGGCCAGGAAGATGGAAAGGAGATGGGACAGAAGGGTCTAAAAAAGAAGAGGAACCACAGCACAATGAGAGAGACACTGGTGAGAAGGACCCTGGGCTGGCAGCTGTGCTGTCTGGGGTTTAGCTGCAATTCCCAGTGTCTTCTGATCAGTGCCAAGCCCTAAACTTTCATGAAATCCCTGCTCCGCTTGGTGCTTTGGGAAATGAAGACACAGGGCTAGATTTTCTTGGGGCATAGAGAAAGCAGCACAGGCAGAGGGAGCAGCTTGTGGAATTGAGAAGGTAGGCAGGGCACCAAGATTCAGGAAGCACAGCCTGTGTAGCAAGAGGTTTGAGTCATTTGTAAGAAAATGGATGCACCTTGAGACCATAATGTTATGTGAAGTAAATCTGATACACTAGCATGGTTTCTCTTATATGAAAAACCCAGAAGCTGGGTGTGGTGGTGCACACCTGTAACCCCAGCACTTGGGAGGCTGAGGCAGAATTGCTATGAGTTTAAGGCCAGCCTGGGACACAGAGTGAGTTCAAGGCCAGCCTGAACTACAGTGAGACCACGAGACTGTGTCAAAAGAAAAGAAAAGAAAAAAAAAAAAAAGAAAACAGAAAGAAAAAAATCAACCCACAAATAGTTTAAAGATCAAAATAAAAGATGTTACAAAATAGGGAACTAGATCTCCTTCAAATGAGAAGGGGAACTAGTGAGGGAGGGAAGAGGAGGAGCGGCAACAGGGAGTAAAAAGAATTAGGATGTATTGTGTACCTGCACCAATTTCCCACAGTGAATGTAACCATTACATGTAACAAACATGTACTAATTTAAAAGTTTAAAATATAATCTTTGATTTTTTAAAAAGTTGTAGCAAGAAGTAACTGTGGGAATCTAAGCCTGCACCTTCTTACTCTAAAGTCTGGGTCATTAGAAATCTTGGTGAGGTCACACTTTTTGACTCCTAACAGGTAAGACAGAAACTCAAACAGCTTTGTTTGGGTATTAAAGGCAGAAATGACTGCAGAGGGTAGAGGACTGTAGGAACATCCGGGCAGCTGACTCTAGGTGACCACTGTGCTGAACACTGTGCATACGTCCAAAAAGAAATGAGAGGAAGGAAAGAAGGGAGGGTGGGAGGGAGGGAAGAAGGAAGGAAAAGAAAGAAAGAAGGAAGGAAAGAAAAAAAGACAGACAGACAGAAAGAAAGAAAAAAGTAAGAAAGAAACAAAGAGGCTTTAGATTCATAATTTCAAAATTTGTTGTTTCAAATCTTCAATGGGAACCAGATTAACACTTGCGGTCTGTGTTATGGGCTGAATATTGTCCCCCTAGAATTTAGATGTTTAATCCCTAACCCCAAATACGACTGTAATTGGGTTTGGGTCTTTAAGAAGGCAATTTAAATTAAGTGAAGTCAAAAGGGTGCGTTCTTATCCAACAAGACTGGTGACCTTGGAGGAAGAGGAGGAAACACCAACAACCTCCCTCGCTGCACACGGAACGGACGCCACCGAGGGCACAGTGGGACGTGGCCGTCTGCAGGCCGAGACTCCAGACGCCGGCTCTGACACAGCTGAGCTCAGACTTCTATCCTCCCTAGCTGTGAGAACGTACGTTTTTGTTCTTGAAACCACTTGAGCTGTCCTTTTCTGCTATGAAAGCAATAATACAGTTCCTGGTGCATTTTCTTTCGTTGGCTCTTTTTTTTTTTTTTTTTTTTTGTAAATGCTGCTACAGTTTAAATGTTTAAATGTTTTCGTGCCTTCCAAAATTCAGGTTGAGACATAATCTCCAGTGCAACAGTATTGGGAAGTGTAGACTTCGGAAAGTGACTAAGTAACCTCATAAAAGGACCTGACGAAGGAGTTCGACTCTGGCCCTCGCATCTTCTGCCATGTACGGACATCACGTTCCTCCCCTCTGCAGGGGACAGCGTCAAGGCACCATCTTGCTAGCAAAGAGCAGCCTTCACCACCCTGACCTGCCAGTGCCTTGATCTTGGACTTCCCAGCCTAAAGAACAGTGAGAATTATATTTCTGCTCTTTCTAAATGACCCAGCCTGAAGCATTTTGTTACAGCAGCGCAGGGCAGACTAAGACAAGTAGTTTTTCAGTGTTTCTGCTTGATACAAAGAAGAGCATCTCTAAGGCCCAGTTCTTGTTTTGCAGTTCCTTAACTGATGAGGTGCTAGTTTCTCGTGTTTTCTAATTGAAACCATTTTTCTGCCTTTCACAAGTGCAACACATAATTACCCTATATCTAAAGTATGGCCAGATGATTTTATACAATTATAATAGTTTTTAAAATGGAAATGCTTTTACTGGATTTTTCTATTATAAAAGGATGTTTTTGAAATTATGCTTTTTTTTTTAATTCACACAATACAGAAACCTAAAGAGGAAAATAGAATACCTCATTTCCTACCACATAGCTTTTTTGTTTCACAAAAATGCTTTGGTAGATATGTGTCATTGTGTAACTGGCTTTACTTTTCCATAGGTCTATCTTGTGACTATATTTCCATGTCAATAAATATGGAACAATATTTTAAGTGGTTGCATAGTATTCCAGTGTATAGATTCCATAATTCACTTAACCAGTCTCTTATTTGTAAACATTTTAGAAGCCATAAAGAGATTAAGGTGACTTTCACTAGCATTTTTGCATACTTGGACAATTGTTTCCTGGGGTAGGTTTTAGAAGTGGGACGTATTCAATATTTCTTTTACACATGTGTTAGCTTCTACACAGACTCTGGTGGAAAATTTGGGTATTAAAAAACAATTAAAAAGTCAGGTGTGGTGGTGTGCACCTGTAATCCCAGGACTCTGGAAGGCAGGAAGATTGCAAGTTTGAGCCCAGCCCAGCTAATTTAATAACTTAGCAAGACCCTGTCTCAAAATTTAATTTTTTAAAAAAGGGCTGGGGATGTAGCTCAGTGCAAAGACCTTAGGTTCAATCCTACAACCCTCAGTAAACAAACAAACAAACAAATAGTGAAGTGTATTTTCATGGGGAAAGTACAGAGCATTTTTTCAGTTTTTTTTATTAGTGCATGTTTGCAGTACATAATTGCTACATTCCTCCTGGGGAGTTGGTACTTGTACATAATACCTCTTGATTCTTTTTTCATTCCTTTCCCTTCTCCTCCCTCCCCTTCCCTCCATATCTGAAAAGAAATGTACTTTCTGAAAACCTCTTTTGGGCCAGGGATTTAGCTCAGGGGCACAAGCACCTGCCTGGCTTGTATGAGGTCATGAGTTTGATCCCTGGTACCTAAATAAATAAATAAATGCAAATCTCTTTCTATAAATAAGCCAGTTGTTCCTCCCAAAACCTTGTGAAAATGTATACCCTGTCACTGTCCCCTGCACTTAGCAGGTTTGGATACACCTGTGCCATATGTCCAGTCTATGAATTCATATTTTCATTGTGATAGCCAACCCAAAGGCCAAAATTGCTTTTCATTGTGTTCACAGCATTTAATTATCCAAATACGTTTCTGGTTACTTTTTTATTGTCCCAACAATTTGTAAGAAAACACTCAGCCACCCTACCTTCATGTATGTCTGATTTTCAAACATCCATTGCATAATTTTCCAAAGGTATTATTAAACTTCATACCTCCAGTGAACTGTTCAGAAGTTGGAGTTGGTCCTTTGTACCATCGTCTGTCCAAACCTCTCTCATTTCACTCTGCTCTGTGGCACACAGCCTTCGTGTTTCTTTCTACCCAGGGAAGGGTGCTTCTAGCCCTAGTCTTCCTAAATAAGACCCCAACCCCAACCTCTGAGAGTTCAGAGTCGGTAGGCAGTGCCTAGAGTTCCATTTCACTAACACACACCTATTCATGACTCTGTCTACACAGAATGTGTGGAAGGCTTTGGGTGGGTGGAAAGGGAATGAAGACAGGAAAAGATTTACGTGGTGATCCACTCTGGGAGCACCTGAAGAAATAGTCATTCTCTGGGCTAATGGCATGTCCCTTATGCTGCTTATAAATCAATCTGAGAAATAAAGTGCCATTCACTCATTCATTCACTCAACTAGAGTTTATTGAGTTCTGTGTGAGACTCAGTGTCTGAGAATATAATGCACGTTTCTGATTATATAGGCATGATTATACTATACATTGTTAACTATTTCAGTTTATTGTGATATTAACAGCTCTGCAGACATGGAAATTCATATTCTAGTAAGTGAGGTTGCTAAGTTCAACAAAAACAAAGAGTTCTTCAAATTGACTGTAATCAGGATATGCATGGTGATTCCCTCGAGTTGAAAACCAGAACCAAGTGAAGGAGAACCAAGGTCAGGGAGCTCTTCTCAGGCTCAAGGGGTGATGACCTGAATAGAATGGCACCTGTCCCATGAGGAGGGACTGATACTCGTGAAGTTACACTGTGCTATGGGGAGAGAGCATCATCATGGTAGGGTCAGAAATCCATCTCTGCACTTCCAGGAAGATGGCAGAACAGTAAGCAGCAGAGTAAATAGCCTCTCTGAGAGATACAGTCCAGATGCTGGAATAGAGCACCATGGGGAAGACAAGAAGAAAGAAAGTGGGTCCCCTGGACTCAGGAAGAATCTAAAGCAAGAACTGAAGTCCACAGAGAGAATAAAAAGAAAAACTTAAACGAAGAAGATGGTAGCTGGTGGCACTTTTGCCTGGAGCCAGACCCGCTGTGCAAGATGAGCTGCTGGAACCTGGGGACACACAATCAAGGTGACGTGGTGGTGCAACCCTGGAGGGCTCTGTAGCAAGAGGCAGCACTGGAGGAGAGTGGCAGTGTATGGGAGCAGCAGACCTGGAAGACTGAACTGGCTGGCAGTGAGTGCAGAGGACTTGGTCCTCCTGCAGCAGAGAGCAATTGGCTGGGAACCATTTTGGAGTTGGGCTGGATAAGCCCAGAACCAGAACTGCTCCCAGCTTCCTCCAGAAGCTCCTACCTGGGCACAGACCCGTGGAAATTGCTCAGATTGAGCTCTTCCCCTGCACATACTCCAGGGGTGGTAGTGGAGGATCCCCGCCAGTGACCAGCCCAGGTCCACAGGTGGTGGCCAGTCCTGCCCCCATGTGCATTCTAGCTGCCATTGTGGAGGTTCCCTGCAGGTAGCCAGCTTAGTCTGGAGGCAGCGGCCCTGTACACGCTCCAGGGGTGGTAGTGGAGGAACCTTGCCTGGTGACCAGCCCAGGTTTGCAGGCAGCAGCCAGCCCCACCCCTGCATGCACTCCACTAGTTATTGGGAGCCAATGCAGGCTGGGAAAAGTAACAGACAGCCCTGCACCAGCGTACCTATTGGCCACCATCAGATATCCATAGCCAGCGCTGGCTAGAAGAAACAAACATCTCACTTCAGAGAAACTGTAGCCAATGCGGGAAGTGCCTGGGACTCTAGTACCCATTTATCCAGAAAAACCCAGGATTATGTCAAGTTGAAAAAGCAAAAGGCAGTCTCTGGCCTCCAATCCAAGCAGAGCAAGTCTAGGAGATGCAAACACAGATAAGATCGGGAGTCACACACCTGAACTTTCTGAAGTGATGGCTACTGAAGAAGAAGAAGAAGGAAAAAAAAAACTTTATGAGGCTAAAAGAAATTAGAACAGAAATACTAACTCAGGTAAAAGAAGAAATGAAAAACATAATAAAAGAATTGCTAGGCATCTCTACTGAGGACATAGATTAAAAAAATGGAGGAGCATAGGAAAATGAGGGAAACCTTGAATGAACAATACAAAAAAGATTTAGAATACATGAAACAGATTCAAAGAGATAGCCAGGAAATTAAAAACTCCATTGAAGGCTGACAAAACCACTTAAAAGAAACTGAAGATAGACTTTCAGACCTTGAAGACAGGTTTGCACTTGTGATCACAAAAGGAAAGATCTCTTAAAAATAATGAGGAACCTGGAAGTAACCGTTCAATGGCTGCAAGACAACCCAAAGAAACATAACTTAAGAATAAAAGATGTGAAAAAGCAAGTGTCAACACAAATGACATTAAAAGTCTACTTACAGAAATAATATTAGAAAAGTCCCAAGCATGGGAAAAGGAAGTGACATTCAGATAAGGGAAGCATATAGAACTCCAGTTAGCCATAACCAAGATAAATCTACACCCAGACATATAATAATCAAGATTCCAGAAATTCAACACTAGTACAGAATATTAAAAGCTATTAGAGAAAAGAAACAGAACACCTATAAAGGAAAACCCATCAGAATCATGACAGACTTCTCAACACAAACCATCAAGTCAAGAAGAGCTTGGAGTGAAGTATTTCAAATCCTGAAAGAAAACAACTTCCAACCCAGATTGATGTACCCTGAAAAACTATCTTTTAAAATTAATGGAGAAACAAGATACTTCCATTACAAAGAACAACTGAAGGAATTCATGACCACCAAACCAATCCTACAAAGAATACTGAAGGACATTCTAGAGAAAGATAAAAAAGACCACAGCTCCAGAAACAGTGGCAGAGGAGTATCACCAGGTGGGGCAGAATGGAGAGGAAAAGTAGGCAGCCAATGGCAGGAAAACAGCATGCTATAGATGAGGCCAGGTATGTTGGCCATAACCATTAATGTAGATAGCCTCAATTCACCAGTAAAAAGAAACACAAGGAGAGTGAATCAGGAGACAAGATCCATTAATATGCTTTATACAAGAAGCAAATTTAACTCAAAAGGGGGTTCATAGACTGAAAGTCAAAGGAGAGAGAACAATACTCTATGTGACAGGAAACCAGAAAGAAGTGGGGGTAGCTTGCCCATTAGCTGCATAGTAGACAAGAAAGACATGACATTTTTATACAATGGAAAGCTACTCAGCTTTAAAGAAAGATAACCTTGAGGCTCTTGTAAGTAAATGGATACAATTTAAGAGCGTGCTCATGGATGAAATGATCCAGAGTCACATGGGTGAACATCGTGTTGTCTCCCTAGTACAAAAAACTAAAGGAGTTAGTAGGATTCAAAATACACAATACATATTGTAAAAGCGAAAGGGGAGGAAGTGTCTAAAAAAGGAAGGCAGTGGCCATTGTTAATCTATTATTGTGATTTGAATCCTGTATTGTTTTCACTGTTCTGTTTAGTTTGGTTTTATTCTGTTTCAGTTTGTCTAATTTTATTATATTTGATGGCACAGACAGCTATTTCAAAGATAATAAAATGCATTATGGTAGCCATTATTGATACCCTATCACCTGGTTTTGAAGCCCTGTATTGCTTTCATTGTTTTGTTTTGAGTGATTTTGTTCTATTTTGATTTGTTTGATTTTATTATGTCTGATGATGTAGAGAACTACTTAGAAAATAACAAGAGGCATTATGGTAACCACTGTTGCTTTACTATTGTTTTGAAGTCCTGTATTACTTCCATAGTTTTGTTTTTATTGGTTTTATTCTGTACTATTTGTTTGATTTTATTATGTCTGATGGTATGGACAGATATTTTGAAGATGACAAGAGGTATTATGGCAGCCATTATTGATTTCCTTTTATCTTTTTTTGAAGTCCTGTACCATGTTCATTGTTTTGTTTTGATTGACTCTATTCTGTTTTATTTTGTTTGGTTTTATTCTCTTCAAAATAAAAAATAAAAATAAAAGAAATTCATCTCTGGAAAATCTGACTTTTACATAGTACCTATGTTTTTCTATAACAATTTCCTTTACCAATGCCTTTTGAAAATGCCAACTTGTGTCCTTGGTGCTAAGAGGACAGAAACTTTCATGCATTCTCAAGCAGTCCCTAGGGACAAAATGATTAGAAGAATCGACACCAGGGGACTCAGGAATTTCATCCTGTTCACATCAAACCTTCCTTCCTCTCTTCCCCTTCCTCTTCTTCCTGCTCTTCTCTTTCTTCTGCTTCTTTGAGCTTCCCTTCTCCCTTTCCAGCCCACAGCTCAGTGACAAGCCAAGAAGAGGCTTCCTGAGATCCCACCAGGAAACTCTGCAGAGCAGGAAGCTTCCCGCTGACTCCAGACAGTCCTCCTCCAACAGCGTGAAGGGGTTTTACTGCACTCCTTTTGAATTTTTACACTTCAGTGGGAGAATAGTATCATCCTTTTATTTAATTACAGTGGAACTTTGTTCTTTCCATGTGAGACATCCTTAGCGACAAGGCCCACTGAGAAAATACAGAGACCGTCCTGAGCAGGCCTGATGATTGGAACCCAGAGTCACATTTGAAGGGCAGTGTCTTGGGTTTTTAATTAACTTCGATACAGTTCCTGTATTACTGTATTTTTCATGTGTTTTGATTAACGACTGTTTCATGGATGATTGGATTATTCATATTCTGTCTCTGACAGGAAAATTTTGGGTGCTTGCACAAGAACCACACAGAATGTCCCAGCCTGGAGCAAATCAACACAAAGATAAACCTAACCCTGGCGAGTGGTGCAGAATGGCTCTGCTGGCTGACTAGGGCACCCACATAGCCAATCAGGACACCGCTAAGGACAAACGGAGCCGTGTGAGGGCACCAAGGAGTGTTGTCAGCTTTGGAAACAAAGTGTCCCAATTCAGAAAAGACGATCATGAGTTATCGTAGTTTAACGACCCCCATCATTTGTTTAGTGACTTTTATCTTTAGACTCCAAAAATGTTCCATTGTTAACCCCTCCAGGCATATGTACTATAGCAATAAAGTGACACAACCAGCAAACTGACCATGACCAGGCAGCTCCCAAAAGTGCTGAAGACCAATCAGGAATGTCACTTTCCCTCAGATCAAATTCAGAGTCAACATCCATAGGCTTTGCTTTCTGTTGCAGACGGTCAGAAATACGCATCAGCCGTGGGAGGCTGGTTGTACAACGCAACTTGGAGCTGAATTTGCCCTAAAGCATAAGGAAAAAATGAAAGCAAAGTCCTCCTTAAAATGATACCATTATTTTTATTTTTAAACATCTTTTAAATGGTACTAGGGATTGAACCCAGGCAGCACTGCGCTACATGCCGGTACCTTTTTACTTTGCCACAGGCTGGCCTCCGATTTGTGATCCTTCTGCCTCTTGGGTAATTGGGATTACAGGCGTGTGCCACCGGCCCCACAGCTAGTTGATTTTTGAGGGGCCAGCTGGCATCCTCCTAGGGGCATCAGAGAGTAAGGCAATGATGTGAAGCAAGGGACATGCATGGCATAAGCCTGGAACATACCAGGGGTGCAACTTTAAGCAAATAGACCGTACAGAACCTTGAGTCTCCAACTGACACAGGAAAGAAGACGCAAAGGGAGGAAGAAAGAGAGAGAGGGGATAATAATATTTACAGAGTTTGAGAGGCAATGTCATTTATCCATCACATTCATGTTGGGTCTGCTCTACTCTAATTAAATCTGGAAATGGTGTTAAGCACCGTGGATAGCATTGGGAACCACACAGCCCCTGTCTTGATATTTAAGATCATGTGTATGATACTGAGAAATGAAAAGACAGCAATAACTAGCTGGAAGCGGAAAACGCAGGGTGCCAGAACCCTCACACAGATTGGGGGTCCCGGTAGCCTTCTGGGAGAGATTCCCAGGCTGAAACCCTGAAGGCTGAGTCCGCTCCCGGGAGCGAGGACCGAACAGAGGCTTCGGAGCACCACAGGGCGAGAGGACCGCAGGGGGCCTAGGCCCAGACCCGAGACCCCTGCGCCCCACGAGAGGGGCGGCTGCGGTGCACGGGCCCCGCCGGCAGGGGGCGCCACGCGGCCGGGCTCCGCAGACCGAGGGAGCCCTAGGTTGGTGGCTCTTTCGGTTGCTTTTGGCTTGGAAGGAGGCTGTTCATGCACACTTGACTGTCGTGAGTCGGTTCCGAGTGGGGTGGGGAGACGTTTAGCAGAGCGTGCGTGGCCGGCAGTTCCCGCGCGGTCCTGGCCCTGAGCTCCCCATCTCCCGGGGGCCCTGGGCTCCCGCTCCGCCCCTGCTTCGCTGAGCCCCTGGACCTGCGGCGCTGCCCCTCGGGCGGCCCCCAGCTCCCTGCCCGCCTCCTCTCTGGGCCTTCCTGGCAACTGCCTGCTTGGGGCCGCGCAGTTCTCCACCCACACCCGCACCTGAGAGCGCCAGCGAGCTGAAAGGGAAAGAGCCAGGCCGCGGGCGCACCGGCTAGGCCGAGGGGTGCCCGGGACCCTGGCTCCTGTCCCTCCCTCACTGCCCGCGTCCGGCTCCAACACACCCCCATCTCTGGCTCGCACCGCGGCAGTGGCTTCCTGGCTAGGTTTCTCTGCTTCCACCGGAGCTCTCCCTCAGCAGAGCCCGCCCTCCTCGGCGCAAAGCCCTCCACAGCTTCCTTCCCACCTTGGGGTGCAAACCTGCTGTGGAAGGGGCCCTCCCGCCACACTCCGACCTCGTCGCCTAACGTCGCCGCCCCACCCACCCGTGCGGGCCCAGCCCCGCGGCTCCTAACTGCGACGCCTTCCCCAGGTGCCGGGCGGGCTTCACACCCCCATCTCCTCCAGTCTCTGCTCAAACGTCGCTTTCTCAGGGTGGCCTTCTGTGACCACCTATTTAAAATTGCAGCCACACAAATTTCCTAATCCTCTTCCCTGCATAACCCTTCTCCTCACAGTTTACCATCATCCGGATAATTTGTGTATTTTATTTTTATTTTATTACCTTCCCTGCTGAAATGCTCTATGAGACCGTGAGATTGCCCTATCCATGGATGGAAGATGGTGGTATTGCTGTTATTATTATTATTATTATTATTACTACTACTACTACCACCACCACCACTACTACTACTACATATTTCTAGGAAGAGAGCCGGAAAAAAGTAGCTTAAACTCTAATTAATCCACTCTACGATAAGAAAATACGTTAAGCACAGTTACATAGCCAGGATGTAGCATCTAAACTGTACAGACAGAGCACTAATGAACGGCCACTTTTGATGTCCATGCCTTTGTATGTCCATCTCCTTGAAACTGGCTTGACTTGGTGACTTCTAACCAACAGAGTATGGTTGAATGGCACAGAAGGATTTCCAGGGCTGGAAGAAGCCTTGAAATGTCAGCCAAACTCTGTTGGATGGCTTGCTCTTGGGAAAAAAAGAAATTCTACTTCCCTAAGATCACTCAGCTATGAAGAGACCCAAGTTAGCTAAAGACACAGAGGGGCTTTCAGGAAAGACAAGGGCCCAGCCAGCCCTAGCTACTCAGCATCCCAGCCTAGGAACCAGACATGTTCCTAAAGTAGGCTTCAGGGACATCCGGCTCAGTCACACTTCAGATGACTCTAGCCCCACCAGCGTCTGATTGCAACTGCAAGATCCCCAGGAGAAGGTGCCTGGCTCAACACAGACAAGTCACCAAACGATGAGAGATAAAAATGTATCACTGAGTGAAGGCACTGCCCTTGGAGTGGTTGTCACACAGCCATAGTTAGCAGGAGTGGGGACAACCCCACAGGCAGCTCTTGTTAGGGAGTCAGATTTCCCAAGGGTCCCCAGTATGGAGAAAGTTCACTCTGAAGAAATAAATTAAGGCCCATTATAGCAATGTCTTACACACAGAACAACTTTTGAGGCCCCTGTAAACATTCATTTAGTGAGTATCTGTAGTACCTACTTACTAGAGTACAAGCAAAAAAAGAAACGTTGTAAATAACTCTTTTAAAGATAGGTGCCAAGGTAAAGCATCTTAAAATTTATTGGGTGAGTAAAGGAGAACATTATCTTGTGGCCAAAATTGCATTTACACACAGCTTTTCAGAAACAAACGCAGATATTAGATGTTTAGTATAGTTGTATTTCAAAAGTTAAATCTTATAGTAACCCAGGTCACTTGAATACCAGAAATGCTTTGGTCTCCATTAACCAGACTGCTGAAAAACTAAGGGAAAACAGAATTGAGAACTGAATTTTCCAGGTTGGTGATCTGTACAGCTCCACTTCGCTGGACAGTTGCTAAACTTCCACTGTATCTAACATCTCTGAAGAAGTCTCTCGTATTCCTGCAAGGTTTACCAAGTAGTTCAATAAGAAGATCCATTAACCCATGAAACCAGCAAAACACATCAGGAATAGATACAATTATGTGCTTTTGAGATGTTCTGGGAGATTTAGAAAGTAGTTACCCTGTTGTTTGTAAGCCAAAGCGTTTTCTCAATTTTGGATTCTCTCTGCAGAGCATTAAAATACCATGTAAGGACTGTGGTCAGTGAATTGTAGAAAAACCAATAGCGTTCAGCTCAGGACTAGCCCAGAGGGAGACCTTGTCGGTACGGTGGGCAGGCAGTGCCCCAGCTGAGCGAGTGTGGACAGGCACAAGAGGGAGGAAGTCGGGGGTGTCGGGATGTGCCGCAAGGCTGGTCTGTCTTGTGGCTGAGGAGGAATAAGATAACGGCTCCTTTGATGTTTTTATTTAAGGCTTTGTTCAATAATTCAGTAAAAGATCCATTAACCCATGAAACCATCAAAACACGTCTGAAGTAGAATAAAGTTACATGCTTTTTAACTATTATCGAAGAATAAGGAATGATTTACCCTTTTTTGTTAATTGGCGTTTTCCCGTAGTCAAAGAGAGACTGAGCGTGCCCTCCGAGCTGGCAGGAGATGAATGGGAAGAAAATAGACACGAGTGAAACCCGTGATAGAAGTGGGCTCTCTGTCTCACTAGATTATTGTTTACATTTCCTTTTAAAAATTGATATCTCTTGGTGAATGTCTAGGAGAAAAGGAAAAAGCTATTTCTGACACAGAATTTTTCTATTTTGAAAGTACTAGACATGCTTAGCTTTTGAGAACTGAAATACACAATCTTCCAGGTAAATGGATTGGCTCAGGAGAAAGAAAACTAATCAGGTGTCAGGAGCTCTCACTTCTATCTTCAGTTCCAAGCCATGCCTGCAAGAAAGATATTCCTGGCTCCCCACGAAGGTGTGCGCAGGCTGAGAGGACGGACTGTTGGTGACAAAGGCTTTGGGGGATTTTAAGAATTGCGACTTACATGAGCAGCGAACATTTTAGAAATAGGATAGATGTGATAAAAGAACTGACTATTGGGGGACAGATGATGGAATTGAGGCCACTGGAGAGATAGAGTAAAAGAGCCCATGGAGAAGAATTAGAAAGAAAAATATAACCAGAGAAATTGAGGAAAAGGATGCAGTGGGAATATGCAAGTTTTTAGTGGCTCTTCGGTTAGCGATCACTCTGATATGGTGAGAGAAATGAAACAATCCATTCAAAATAAAAATTAACTGACAGATTCCAAAAGAAAGAGATTTCATAGCACAATGCAGTTCTTTTTTCTTTCTGATTTTCTTTTTTGATGAATATTTTTAGCCCAGAGATCAGAAGAATGTTTTTATTAAGAAAACATTTCCGAAGGTTTCTCTCCCACCACTAGTGATGAAAGGGAAGCCATCACCAATCTCAGAGAACAATTTAGGGAAATCCTGAACTTTACACTATTATGGGAAGCTGCTGGCTCTTAAATACTTGCTAGCATTGGTGGTGATGGTGTGTGTGTGCGCGTGTGTGTGAGTCTGTGTGTCTTTGTGCATGTGTGTGCATGTCTTCGTGTGTGCCTGTGTGTGCTCATCTTTGTGTGTGTGTGTGTGTGTGTGTGTTCCCTGGTACAGTACCCCTCTCTTGGCATTACACCTCACTCTGGGGAAGGGTGAGGTCCTCCCCACCTCTCACTTCCCTGTCCTGGTAGTGCTCCAGGAGCGCTGCCACAGCCCCACAGGGCCCAGAGCTGCGGAGAGGCCCAGAAAGGCAGAGCTCGCAGAGGGCCTTCAATGAGCAAAATGAGCTCTTAGAGAATGGGAGGCAGAAATTAAGCAAATATAAAGATTTACAGACTATGTGGCTTAAGGAGAAAGTACAGCTCAAAAGTTGGAGCACTGATATCTGTACTTTACTTTGAACTGAATAAAAAGGATGACTTGTTAAGTAGATATAGTTATAGATGGATGGACATATGATAAAGCACATATAGTAAAATGCTAATGATAGAGCCATGGTGGTGAGCGTCTGTGTATTTCCTATAAAAATCCTACTGTTCTGTGTGTTTAAATGAAATAACAGGCAGTGGGAGAGATCAGACCAAACAAGCGCGACCTGAACAGTAATCTGGAAATCGGAGTTAGCAGTTGTTCCCTCTCACAGAGCTTTGTTTCAGCAGTGGCTCTTCTTTCTTTCTTTCTTTCTTTCTTTCTTTCTTTCTTTCTTTCTTTCTTTTTCTTTTCCTTGAGGCGAATTCTCAAGGACTCTCTGAATATATTCATGCTGCCACTGAGAAGAAAGAAGCAATGGAATTAACCAGTGTGGTTTTCACAGCAGATCATCTTTTTATAACTCTGACTGGTAAACTTCTCCCCACTCAGAAATACCTCTCCCTCCCTTAATGTGTATAATGCCATTTAACTGGTTGTTTTAAAAAGCAAAAAGGTTCTCGCCTAAAACACAGTTTCACACATGGCGGGTGTTGGGAAATTTGGTTGCAATGTTGGATTTTGCCTGGAAGTCCATTCCTATATAGCATGATGAGCTCTCAGCACCCAGAAGGACCTGCGCACTAAATGGAAATAGTGGTGACAGTTGGGAAGCAAGTTTACATCAACAGAGGTAAAACTCAGGATGCAAAATATTCAGAAGTATCTGTGTACTGCTCTGGACAGGAAAGAACCAAAAGAGGAACACTGAATTAGACAAGTTGCTTATTTTCTTTCTTCTATTTGCTGGCTTTGTGAGCTTGGAGAATAGCTCTGTTGGCTCAAGTGTCTCATCTGTAGCATTGAGAAGATGATCCTGCCTTGCAGACTTGAGATGTGGGCCAGATGAGCTCACTAGTGGGATAGTTGGAGCACTCTGGGCTTCATGAGGCTCACAGGGACTGCCATGTAAGGAAGATATTTCTGGCAGCATACGAAAGAGGCACATTCTTAAGACGAGGTACTAGAAGATAGCTCCTGAGCAAAAGAGAAAAGAGTGCCTGTATTAATATATTTTTCATTATTATAACAAAATACCTGAAGTTGGGTAACTTTATAAAGAGAATATCAAGGCATCCAAATAGGTTGGGGTCTGGTGAGACTTCATGGTGGATGTCACCAAGCTGACAGAAACTTGTGTGGGAGGAAGAGATCACATCCGGAAACAGGAAGCTAAAGAGTGATTCAGGGGCCAGGCTTGTTCTGATACTAACTTGCTCTCATGACAGCTCAATGGTCCCAGTGCCTGCAGTGACCTAAGGACCTCGCACTTAAAGATTCTATACCCTCTTTCACTACCGAACTAAGGACAAAGTTTCCAGCATGGGGACCCCAGATGTACAAACCACAGCCAAACCCTGGCAGTGCCCATAGCAATGATATGAGGGATTTGATAGACTAAATAGAGCCCATAGGATAAGGTTCTTAGGATGTTAGGTAAGAGTGACCAAAGGGATGCTTGCTTCTAGCAATGACCCAGGAAACTCCAAGTAGACCAATTCTCCTATAGACAATGGCTATGAACTTTGGACAAAACAAAAATTTGAAAGCAATGGGGGTCTGGGATTTAGCTCAGCAGCTTAAGCACCTGCCTGGCAAGTGCAAGGTCGTGAGTTCAATCCCCAGCACAAAAAAAAAAAAAAAAAAAAAAAAAAAAAAAAAAAAAAAAAAAAAAAAAAAAAAAAAAAAAAAAAAAAAAAAAAAAAAAAAAAGCAATGGGAAGCGATGAAAAGCAAGCAGATTCTGAAAGAAAAGAATTCCAAGGGTAAATTTTTTTTTTTTTGTCTTTTATCTTGATGGTAGGTCAGACTCTGCAATCCACAGTGTGGCTACAACTGAGTGTGAACAACCAACCCAGATTTGTCAGGGCTTTTAGTGCTGAAATGTTCATGTAGCAGGAAGTCCTTCCATTCTGGGAAAACTAGGATGAAGGATGAGAGGTTACCTACTAACATCTTAACAGAAAACACGAAATTTTCTTAGCGTGAAAAAACAGTAAGCAGACCTGGAGACAAATGCAGCTGCTGGAAAGTTAGAGGGGCCTGAGAGCGTCAGTGAAAGGGAGAACTATCTTTATGTACTAGGCAAGTCTCTGAGTAACTTCTGAACCACCCGTGCTGCAAACAGAATAAAAGCAGCCCAGCTAAGGATTTAAAAATAAAAATGAACAACAAAACCAATATGGAATTTCAGCTGCTGCCAAAGAGACACAATTTGCAGTCTGAATCCAAAGAAGTTAATTGCCTACTGATACAGAAGCAACAACAAAATCAACACTCTTCAGAGGTATGTAACAGAACCCAGAGTCTCCACAACATAACATTTACCATGTCCAATATACAACCTAATATTGACATACCCAAATTACTCAACCTACCAAAATCAAGAAAACTTTCCCATTATTGAGAGAAGACTCATCTCAAAATAGCCAAGACATTAAAATTAACACAGAAGCATTTTAAAACAGCCATAATAACCATGCTCAGACTAAAGAAAATATGTAAGGGTTTACAAAAAATTAAAAGACAACAAATTTCAGAAGGTAAATAGGAACCGAATTAGTCAGAATTCTGCAGAGAACCAGAACCAATAGAATACATGAGTGCATGTGTGTGTGTGTGTGTGTGTGTGTGTGTGTGTGTAAGGATAGGGTAGGGTGTTAGTTACTTTAAACAATCAGCATATGTAGTCATGGAAATGATAAGTCAAAACTCTGCAGGCTGTGTTAGTAGGTTGGCGACTCTGACATTACAACTGAAATCTAAAGTCAGTCTTGGCCAAAGAATGCAGAAGACCCCGTGTTGCGGATGAAGTGTGAAGACTGTCTGCTGGAGAGTTCCTCTTGCTGGAAGATGAGACCCACCCACATTACAGAGGGAAACCTCATTTAAATATAAATCCACAGATTTAAGTAAAATCTCATCCCAAAGTTCCCTGCCTGAGACTTAGACTACTGTTTGACCAAATATTGGGCACTGCAGCCTAGTCAAACTGATACATAAAATTAACCACCATAGGAACCAAGCAGAAATTCTTTTTTTTAAAACAAAGTCATATCTGAAATAAAATTAAGAGAACAATAAAAGAAAGAAAAAAGAAAATGTGTGATGCCCTCATAAGTGCAACTCCTTTGTGATAGGAGGCATCCACATAGAGTTATTATTGAAGTCTTCAAAGCCAAATACTGATCTGGAGTTTAGAAGCTTCAGCAAACTGCCCCACGGGCTGACCTTCGGGGCATAGGGATTACTTTAAACTCTGCATCCCAAATAACACCTACCATTTACATCTGCAAACAGAGCCAGTGTAAGTTCTTTCTTTCTGATCTTTATGCCGGTTTTTTTTTTTCCTGCCTTATTGCAATTATAAATTCTTGAATAGAAACAGAGAGACTGGACATCCTTATCTTGTTCCTGAGCTTTGGGGGAAACCATTCACCATTCCACTGTTAAGTCTGATGCTAGCTCTAGGTTTTCCATAGATGCCCCTTGTCAAGTTGGAGGAGTTCCCTCCTTTCCTATTGGCTCACAGAATTTTTTGGGGGCGGGGAGGAGGGTGCAATGGAAGGATATAAGTGTTTCATTTTTTGTCTGTGTGTGTGCTTTTTAAAAATCACAAATGAGAACCAGACTTTTTCCAGTGGCTCTCATTTATCAAAGTAACTATGGTGTTTCTCTTTTCTTCTGTAAAGGTGATAAACTATAGGAATTACGGGATATTAAATCAACTTTGCACTCCTAGGATAAAATCTACTTGGTCATGATATTCTTATATGTTCAGGGTTTGATTAGCTACTAGTTTGGTAAGGATTTTCGTGCCTATATTTGTGAGGGAGATTGACCTCTAGATTTCTTTCTTCCTTCTTATTTTTATTTTTTCTTTGTAATGTTTTTCTAAATTCAGAATTAGGACTATGCTGCCCTCATAAAAGGAGTTGGAGGTGTTACCTCTGTTTTTCAGGAATTTTTTTCCCTTAAATATTTGATAGAGTTCACCAGAGTAATAATATGGGCCTGGAACTTCTTTGTGAGGTGTTTGATAAATTTAATAGATATAAGCTACTCAAATTTTCTGTTTTATCCTGTGCCAGTTTTTCTAAATTAGTCAAGGAATTTATTCAATTTCATCTAAATAGTTGCATTTGTTGGCATAAAGTTGTCCATGTTACTCCCTTTGTATGTTGTTAATTTTTCTAAAGTTGTAGCAATAACCCCTCTTTCATTCCTGATAGTGGTAATTTATATCCATCCATGTCGTAGCATATATCAGCACTTCATTTCTTTTTATTGCTGGATACAATTTCATTGTGTGAATATATCACATCTTATTTATCCATTCATCATTAATGAGTTGTCAGCAGTATTTGGTGCTTATGAATGATGATGCTATGAACATTCGTGTCCAAGCTCTTATGTTGATTCCTCTAGCTTTTAAGCTGGTTTGCTACTTTAACCCTAACAGGCCTCTCCTGCTGCCACCAACTCTCAGTTCCTCATTGCTGTGTACTTAAGTGAGGAGTTTCTGCTGGTTCCCATCCCTAAAAGTCAAGTGGTTTGTGCCAACTGAACTAGATTGAGGATCTTGGATGCAATCTTGAGGGGCCCCAGAAACCTGGACACTCAGGCAGCCTAGAAGTACAGAAAAAGCCACAGAAGGTACAGCATTTTATTAGTCAATTGAAAATTCTTGCCTAAGAATTGTGCAATAAATAATTTGTCAATTTATGTTTATGAACTCACATATTGTTAAGCAGCATAATTTGCCTTTTAGATCAGCTGTGTTCATATGCACACTCTCTTATTCCTGGAAATCTTCCAGAATAACCCTTTACATTCTGGAGAAGACGTCACCCCTTGGGTCCATTTCCTCCTCTGTAATTTGTATATAACCCCAAAAGACAAAATACCAATACTTTATTTTTTCTTCATATTTTTATCATTGACCTACTTTATCACCTTACCCAGAATGAATTCCTCTGAAGTCTGTAAGGGAATGTGATGTTAAATAGCAATTTGGCAAGTCCTTCATTTTCTACTTGCCTCTTAATGGGACCGTGGGTAAAATTATTGCAAGATCATTATATCTGATAATAGAAGAGGTCTGGGATTGACTTAATAAGTACAGAAAAGAAGGAGCAGAAGGAGGTTAACTATATGTGAATTTATAGATGTTTTGGTGTCTGGAGTCCATGTAAATAATATATTACCTTGCTGTAAATATTAACTCTGCTCAAGTCTAGGTCTTTAAATACAAATTAGCAGGAGCTCCAGGGAGGGAAGAAATGCTCTGTGCTTAATGATCTTTTTAACACCAGCTCCAGGTATTCAGGATCCTGCAGGGAATTTGTGGGATTGGTAGCCCTTAAGACGCAGGTCTCCAGTGCTAAATAGTTTGTAAAGGAAAAAGAAAAATGAATTTTTTTCCATAAAATAAAAGCTGAAATACTCAGGCAATTCATTCTTTCAGGAGAGTTATAACTATTGGTATTGGTCTGGAGGCTCTAGGCTTTTGAATATTCAAGGATGATATTTTTTTTAAGTAGTAAAAGTAGAATCTCTAAGATTTTTAGTAGAGGCAAGGTTTGCCCAGGACCCATGATTTACATCCGGCCGGTCTGATCACAACCTTGCCTGGCTTTATTCTCTGCAAAATCGACAGGGGAAACTGCTCTGGCCTCTCTGTCTCCGCCTCCCTCTCTGCACCCCTCTCCTGCTGTTTTAGTGTCTGACTCTGAAGTTCTCCAAACACATATTTCCTTTCTCTTTCCCAATCCCCAAGTGCTGGGGCTCAGTGAGAACCCCTTAGCTGTGTCTCTCCCTCCTTGCTATAATGGCACTGCCCTCCACCTGGTCCTGTCTCTGAAATCACTGCCTTTGCCCACGTCCTCTTTGCCACATCGGAGACATCTCACCACTGGGGACACACTCGTGGCACACTTGTAGCTCACCAGTGGGGACACACTTGCTTCCCCTTGGCTGCACCTTGATCTTCTAGGCCTGAACCATGGGTGACAACTGGGCATAGTTGCACAGATTTTGAAGTTGGGCATCCTAGATTTGATTACCACCTGCATAATTTTTCAATTCGTTTAACTTCTCTGAGCCTGTTTCCTGCCTTTTTTTTTTTCCTAGATGAGAATATTTGGGGAATCAAATGAGATAGGTTATAAAGTGTCCTGTATGCAATAAGCATATAATTTGCACTTGATCAGTGAGGCACACCCTTAAATGTGCCTGGCCCATAAAAGATGCCCAATAGACTTTAGTTAACTCCTCCCTGCCTCTCTTGGCCTTGCGCCTCCCCTCATCTTGGGTTGGAACTCTTTATTCCCATCCTACCCCCTCTTATCTAGATTTTCACAGATTTACTTCAGGGGTTAGGTAATGGGCGTTGCCCTCACTAAGCCCTGAGTTCAGCCATGAGGATTAGGACGAGCAGCTCAACTAATGTTTGAAGGAACCAGGGGGGTCAGCTATCTCACTGTAAAATACATTGATACAATTAAATATATTTTATCAGTTAAAATTAGTTCTATTTTCTTAAAAATGGCCAATGTGTGGTGCTTAACTGGCATATAGCCTACTGGAGAGAAATTTGGGCAGCTTCCCTGCCTGCCTCCCTTCCTTTGTCCTCTCTTTATTCCTTTATCTATTTTTTTCTCACTTGGAAAACTAACCACTGTTGATATTATTTCTAGAGCTTAAGATGATTGTCAAATATAGACTGGAGCTCAAGTTTTCCTAGGTCTCAGCAATATTTTCAGGAGATAATATTAATAGGAGTTACTCAGTTTTCAATGACTCTTGCTTCTGCCTGCTAATACAGGAGCACAACCCTTCTGTAGGACCATCCAAGATATTCTGGCTGTACTCGGCAAGTGACTTCTAGTGACCGGCCTTCTGTAGGACTCCCTGCTAGGGCTGCCACTGTCCCACCAAGAACTGTGCCTCAAGTTCTTGTCCCTGGGGTACAAAGTCTCCCCACAAGTGATGTCTCTGAGGCCCTGGAGTCCCGTGGTTCCAAACTTATACAGTAGTATATTATACCACAGGGAGGAGCCCCTGATATTTTATCAAATAAATTAAAATAGAGCCTTCTAGGTTTTACTCCTGGTCTTCTCTGTCTTTCTAGATGTTTGTGTGTGCAGAGTAGATCGGGCCAGCCACAAGCTGGAGTAACAGCCACGCTCCACCCCATGCGTTCAGAGCCTCTTCAAGCCCAGCTTCTCTTTCCCTTTGGATGAGGCTCTGTCTGGTGAGCTGCAAAGTTCTGCCAGATGACCACATCTGGTCTCCAGAAGTTATCTACGCTGGGTTCCTTTCTGGGAAACTCCCCAGCCCCAGCATTTCTACTGGGCTTAGCCTCCTCATCCAGCATGAAAGTTCTGCCACATGATCTAACAAATGGACTTTTTAAAGCTTTATTAAAACTGGAAACTACCTGACCAATGATTCCTTCATGTATAAATATACAATCATGAAGTATGACTTAAAATAAGTTCAGCAATCTTTAAAAGATAACTGATTGCAATTATTCTGTATTCGTGTAAAGTCTTTTGTAGATAATGCTACGGTTCCATCCATATTTTTGATGAATTTAGAGAAAGAAGAATCAAGACCTTTTGAATGAAGAGTAGAAGTGATGAAATCATGGCTTTGAAGCCATGGTTCAAAACTACTCAGCACTTGCCTGGCCAACTGACAAGATGAAGCTAAGATTCTGAGAGTTGATTGGGCCTACATTCCTTAGGGAAACTGCTCTTGAATTTCACCATAAAAGGCAAACAGAAAGTCATTTTGTTGCATTAAACTTCCCGGATCTTCCACTCCTACTCTGCTGCTATTGAGATAGCATAGATGCTACAGAGCAGCATCTATATCTTGAGTGAATTAAAAAGGACTCCAGACAGTGCTTTAGAAAAATAGGCCCTGGGCACTTGATACCCGACTACGTGCCTACCTTGGGGCATTGAAAACTGCAAATTTTGTTAGGCTGGGAAAATACAAATTTGGTTAGGCTAGGAAAATATAAATTTGCATTCTCAGGAGCCCGGGCATGTTCTTCATTCTGCTGATCAGTCAGTCGGTCTCCAGCCATTATTAAGCAACTACAATTAGGCACTGTGCCAAACACTAAGAACTCAGCTGAGTGTAAACACAGTCCCTGCATTTAACTCAGGGGTTGGGACACATGTTGAAGTTATAAAGTCGTGGTACCCAACCCCCATCCCGCGGAGGTCATTGTTTTCAAGCTTCCTTTTGCTCTTTGACAAGGTTCCTGGCCAGGCTGCCATGCTCCCACTCCGTTGCTATATTCACACTCCAGGGTCTGTGAAGTGACAGGAAACCTTCTCCCCCAGAGTGACCCCACCAGGCGGCAGCGTGGTACTCTAAGATTCTGAGAAGGACCAGTCCCTAAGCTGCCTAGTGCAGGCAACCACATGGGGCCGGGGGAGGAAGGCTGATCTTCGCTGCCGGGTGTGAGCCTACTGTGTGTGCCAAGACCCTGTGCCGGGTGCTTCATGCATGGTCTCCTTTATGCTCACTCGACCCTGAAGCAGGCATTAATAGTCTCATTTGATAAACAAAGAAATGGAGAATTCGAGAGTTTATAGGTATTTCCCATAATCTTATAACCGGTTGTTCACAAAAACAAGGCTCTAAACCAAGTCTACTTGGTTTAGAAATAATTAAGAAAAAATACCTTGGAAATGGCCTGTGAACAATGCCCGTGATCCAGGGAGAAATGCAAACTGAATTAAAGGCATAATGTATTTCCCTTTTTCTAGCAGTTCTCTTGGTTACTTCACACTCACCCAGATGGCACACTCAGGAGGAAACCAAAAAGAGTCACTGATTTAAGGGCTCAAAGGAGCGGGACGGTCCTCTGCGGTAGGCACCCGCCTTCCACCCTGTGTAGTGACAAGGCGCCTTGACACATCCTTTCCCAAGAACTCGCCTGCTACACACATTCGAATATTAATGCGCCTGGGGCATCACCCAGAAGATCAGAGTCGCCTTTCAGGGCTGTGTGGGCTGCCTTTGAAAATTCCCCTATGTGACCTCCAGCAAAGCCATCAGAATCAACCTGGAGTTCCTGCCTGGGGTCCTTGTCACTCTGGCTCCAGGAAAGAGGAACAGCCAGAATCTACTGATCCAAATCCTGGTCACCTGGGAAGGAAGAAGAAAATATAGCCTGCTTTTGTTATTTAACACCGCTGGCTAATTAAAAAGGAATTGCCATTTGACTTGGCAGAATGTAAGTTGAAGAGGAAAGGACTGGTTTTTAGGTAAACTTTGTACTTCAAATGGTCTTCCACTCCCTTGACTTTTTTTTTTTTTTTTTTTTGGAGCAATCAGATTTCATCTTGATGGATTTTTGAGGATAGTCAGAGCAGGCGAGTGGATGCCGTTTGCACATGCTATTGCCTCTTGTGTAAGAAGTAGAATCAAAAGTGAGTATGTGGTACAAATCTGCAAAATGAACCAAGTGACCCCTGACATTCAGCAGAAATAAAGCTTGGGAAACCTGTGCCTGTTTATGAGGAACAGAGTTTATTTATTTTTTTGTTTTAAAACTGGCAGTGAGTTTAATTCTCCATGAAGCTGTAGTCCTGTCTTGGACTTTATTTCTCATCCTTCTGTGATTATCCTGGAAAATAAAACTACCATGATCTACCGATGGGCAAGGGCTCAGAACTCCTGATTCTGATTTATTAAGAATGATGGAAGTCTGGATCCCCACTGCCCAGTTTGGATCTTATCTTGCCTGCACTCAGCAAGAGGTTGCTCACATTTCAGGTGGAACTGGAGTTTCAAGTAGTGGGAACCTTGGACAGGAACCACACTGGTCCCAGCCCTGCCCCAACCCCTCTGCTAACTCAAAATAACTTCCACCTCTTTAGATGCCACTTTTTTTTCTTTTGTTCTGACCTGTCTTGGCCTGGTTCCTATCTCTCACTCTGGCATATATACCAAATTTCCATTCCTTGAAAATGACCTGATTCTCTGGTGGAAGCCCGTAAAAGCCTCTCATCCACCCACACAGGTACTTGGTGACCTGAATGTACCAGGGTTTTAGGCTCCAAAGACAGAAGAACAAGTAATTAGCTGTAGGACTGTATTAATCAGTCTCTCCAAATGTGACATAGGCAAAAAACCAAGAGAAGTTAGCCTTTTTTGTTGTTGTTTGCATCTAAATTAAAGTAGTCACCTCTTTCATCAATAGCAATTAATATTTCCTGAGTGTTTATCAGTAGCATGGCATTGTAGTACACCCGCCTAGGGCTTTTCACAGCACAAAAGACGTGAAATTTCCAGCCTCAATGAATGTATAATAATAAATAAGACATGACAATTAATTAGCAAATATTTATGGAGTGCGTATTTGGCCTCAGCATTTTGCTAGAAGCTTGTTAACCACTACCCAATAATCACAAGAGGGACTCTGGAATAGTTGCAGGCTGGCTCCAGAGCCCTGAGCCCTGCTTGTCAGAGGAACAGAGACTGCATCTCTGCCCTGATTCCCGGGCACTCGCTATTTATTTCCTTAGCACTTGCTGAAGTTTCCCACCAGGAGCAGTAGTAGCATTGCTGAAGGGTTTGGAAAAGCACGGGAGCACTGCTTTTTGTTCTGGAGACTGCAAACTAGCATTTGCTGTACAGAGTATAAGGATGCTGATGTCCAGCAATGTGCCAGACAGCCCTTCACAACCCAGGACTTCCCACTCAAAATGCCAATAAGGGAGGCACAAACTAAATCTGTGAAAATATTCAGAGCCTTCGCTGCATCCCCCACCCCATACTTTGGGGGAACACTTCTTGTTTGTTTGTTGTTTTTTGGTTTTTGGTTTTTTTTGAGACAGGGTCTCACTGCATAGCCCAGGCTGGCCTTGAACTCTCAGTGATCCTCCTGCCTCTGCCTCCTGAGTGCTGGAATTACAGGTGTGTGCCACCATGCCCAGTAAGAAACCCTTTTTGGAAGGAAAGGTAACATGTGCTGAGGGCAAGGGTCAGATTAGCCCAGGTTTTTAAGAAATTTGAGCATCCCAGGAAATTTGAGAGTAAGCCTCATTGGTCTGTTCTGCTAAAAAGTCCAACAAAAACCATCCCTTTCATTGCAGTGGTTGTTACCCATTTTGGGGAAGAGGCGAAACAAGATTCTGAGTTTGAAATATTATCTGTCCTTGGGGATTTTCACCTCAGCAGTCATATTATAACTGTTCTTCAGGGTAATTTCTCTTGATAACTGTGACCAATTAGAAAAACAAAGAGAAAAGAAAGAAAGAAAGAAAGAATAAAAGAAAGAAAGAAAGAAAGAAAGAAAGAAAGAAAGAAAGAAAGAAAGAAAGAAAGCATCACGAAGTTTAAAAGGGGCACTATGGCCCCACTACTGCCTGAACCCTGGGTGTCCCAAGATGGCCTGTGCTATGGCCCAGCTGCCCCTGGCATGCAGCAAGATGCCTCTAAGGGGAAGCTGAAAAGCACAGAAAGCAGTGGAACAAGCTGTGACCAACCAAGGGGCAGGAGTGAAAGGAAGGAGGATGACACCCAGCAGAAGCAGAAGGTGGACGAGTCTGCCAGGTCTGTCAGACACAGCGGAGTATGTGGGGAAAAACGCCAAAGATCAAACCCCCCTTGAAGCAATGCTCTTCAGGACCAAACAGTGACCTTAAAGGGTGGTGAACCAAGTTCTCATTCACTCACAAGGAAGATTTAAGGTACAATTTCAAAAAGAAAGAGTGAAAGCAGAGAGTAAATTGGGAAAGTCCATTTTCATTTCATGGGCAGGAGAGAGAAAAATGATGCGCTTCAGGTTTGTTGTGGTCTGCCAGGTACAAGGTAGGAGGACTTGGGAAAGATTCACATGGTCTTGTAGACTCCCACATAGGCTGGTGATGTTGGCAGAAGATGCTTAAATCCAATTCTACCATACTGTGACTTGTGACCATCAGCCTCAACTTCTTCAACTTCAAATGTAGATATTCACTTTTTACTTATAAAGACAAGGAATAGTGTACTCAAAGCTCTATGCTAATAGCCTTTTATGTGATTAACAGAAAATTAATATTATTTAGCTGATCTTTTTCTAAGAACATTTGTGTATCAGTCAGCTTTCCTGTTGCTGGGACAAACACCTAGCACCCAAAGTTCAAAGGAGGTGAATTTATTTTGACTAACAGTTTCAGAGGTTCCAGTCCATGGCTGGCTGGCTCCATGGCAGGAAAATCATGGGAAGAAAGATTAATCCACTGATGAGTGTAGTATCCCCATGACTCAGCCACCTCTCCAGGATTCTATTAATCAAGCCAAGTTGACAATTAGGATTAAGTGGCACACCCCATAACAGCTTCTACCACCTAAACTAATATTTGACTAATATTTGGGTATATGTCAATACACATACCCAAGGGTATGTGTATTGACATAAAGTATTTTTTTCCAAAACCTAGAATAGCTCTTCAGAAGCATTACTGTAAGAAGCTTTATCACAGTAATGGTGTCAGTTAAAGCTTATAGTTACAAGTGACTGAAAATCCTATCCAAACTGGTTTAAGAAAAAAAGTGGAAAATATTTCTCCATTTAAACTGAAAAATAATGGAGTGGGTCTGGCTGGCCCAATCCAGGGCTCAGACACTAACACCAGGGCTCCCTGCCCCTCTTCCTTAAATAGAAACTCCACTCGTGGCAACAACACAGCTCCAGAATCTCCAGATGCTCAGATTCAAGTCTTGTATGACTCAGGACATAACCTACTCACTCTAAACCAGGTCTCAGGCTCATCCCTAACAGCCGGTGTGGTGAAGCGGGTCTAACACTGTGATCACCCTGAGTCACCTGCCCTACTCACAGCCTGGAGGATGAAAGTTACCTGAAGCACATTCACTGACCAGAAATAGATCTGTTCCCCAAAAGGAAATGCAAGATGTATGGGCAGAAAAACAGTAAAAATTCACTACAAGTCAGAAAAACAATAAAAATTCACTCCAAGTCAGTGTGAGGACACCTGCATGTAATCCCAGCAGTCTAATAGAGGACAAGGCAGGATTGTGAGTTTGAGGCAAGCCTGAACTACGTGGTGAATTCCATTCCAAATGCTTCACATATTGCAGGACCACAATCTAGATTTTGCTGGTGGCTAGAATACAGTAATAACCAGCCAAATAAGTCATGGAACTTGGTGTGGATTTTCTCAAGTAAGATCATGACCTGCTACCATCAGATTCACCGAGGATGCTTGCTAAAATTTTGGATTCCCAGGTCTAACTCTGGATCTACTTTATCAGAAACTCGAACTGGGTCCCAAAAAACAGCATGTAAAAACAGGTTTTGGAAGATTCTAATAAACAGAAAAGTTTGAGAACAACCAAAGCCTAAATCCTGGCCCAGATGAGGACCTGTGATGACCAGGGGCGCTAAGCGGCGATCTGCCTCCTAGATGGCGCCACCTCACACCTTACTGTAATGGATCTTTATGGCAGCGTTTGTGTCGTTTTGATGAGTTATCCTTGGATTGCGGGGTCATGCAGAGTTGCTCTCTTTCCAGACGAAAAACTAAGTCTTAAATCCCTGATTCGTTAGTAGTAAAATTCACTCTGAGTCTCTGAATTCATGTCTTAATCTGCTCAGGCTCCCACAGCCCCACTATTTCAGCTTTGTTGTTTACAGTGTTGAAATATACCAACAGTTTAACAGACTATAAAAAAAAGAAAGAAAGAAGTTTGAACAAAAGAGTTAATTTATTCTTTTCTTGCTAAAAGCCTCTTATTTTGTTGACTGAAACCATACAGCATCCTGTTCAGAACATGAATCATTCTTTTGTCCAGGGTATCCACACTGTATACACTATCCACCCATTTGTCACTATGGTCATGTCACTTCTCTCAGATTGACTATTGGTATATCCCAGTGCTTGTGTTCAAGAAGGCCTCATGTAGTAGCTTTATGCTATACTGCAGTGTCTACATCCTTCACCTCCTTTCACCTCATCATGTAGGCATTATTTCATCTCATCATCACAAGAAGGGGAGGGTTCAACATAATAAGATATTTTGAGAAAGAGTATATTCATTGTTATAGTTTATACCTAACTGTCCCTCAAACATGTGCTCACAGGCAGGGCTTTTGGAAGGTGATTGAACTATGGGAATTGATAGCTGACTTGCTCTCTGGAGGTGGGATCTAGTCTGAAGACCTGGATCACTGGGCATGTGGCCTGACATGGTTTATCTGCCTCCCTGGCTCCTCCCAGCAACAGGGGAAGTGACAGGTGACATTCATTAAAGTATAATTCTTCTATTTTACTGTTACTTATTGTTACCAATCTACTGTGACTAGTTTAGACATAAAACTTTATCACAGGTATGAATGTATAGGAAAAGTCCTAAGTATATATAGCATGTGGTACTGCACTGGGGGTCTTGGAATGCACCCTCCCCCTTTGAATGGAGGGGGGAACTACTGTAGATCATAGTAAACAATACAAAACCTGAAACCAGGCTTAAATCCATTCCTCAGAGTAACATAAGCCAAATTGGATTTCACTTCTTTAAATAAATGTGATCTTATTGAGACACTGAAACTCCTGCCTACTATAAAGGCAGGATTCCAGCAATTCTGCTTTCAACATTCTACACTGTTTTCACATCCTTTTTATAGCATTCCTTTTTGCAAGTCTGCAGTAACATTTCATAGTGAAAATTACAGCCTGACAAAGGCCTTATGAAGCAACTTTACTGCCACTTCTATTTTCTAAGGGATTCTTTTATATATACAGCCCAAGCTGACATCAGTCTTGTTTTCACAGCAGTAATTTCATGGGCTCATATCTACAGTAATTACTCACTATTACTCTCCATTTTCTTTCCACATTACTGTTCCTGAAATAGCAGTCTTCCCTTACACATATTTGTGGATTATTATTTCTCCCTAAGTATATTACCTTATATTTTTCTATATTTGCTCTCATCTCATTTACTTCACTTCCTCACTAAGTTTCCCAGATCAGACTACAATTTCATCTATTTTTTTCTCTCCTTTCTTTCCTCTCTTCTTTTCTTCCTTCCTGCCTTTACCTTGAAGAGGTTAAAATATGCTGTTCTGGCATTTTGACTATTTAAATTAAAGGCATTTGAAAAACAGCAGGTGCAAAAAGATCACTTTGACCTTTGTGCTTTTTCTTGAGAGCAGAATATGAAATTTCCATGTGAAAGACATGCTCCCTGTTCTGGAAAGATGCAAACCCTCACCCACAAGGACAAGAAGTTGAAAACAAGAGAACTCTGTACAGGCCTTTTTTGTTGTTATTGTTGTCATTTGTTTTGGGGTTTTTGTTTGTTTGTTTTGCAATTCGATTTTTTTTTTTTTTCCAGCAACGGGGATTGAACTCACAACCTCGCGCTTGCCAGGGCAGGCGCTTAAGGCACTGAGCCAAACTCCCGGCCCTGGTTTTTTGAGGCAGGGTCGCACTATGTAGCTCAGGCCGGCCTTGCGCTCGCGTTGTAGCCCAAGCCGGCCTCGAACCCACAACGCTCCGCCTACCTCAGCCTCCCGAGTGCTGGGATTAAAGGCATGCGCCACCACGCCCGGCTTTGCAATTTGATTTTTTTAAAGCCTCATAATTTAGTTGCTTCTTCACAACTAATTATTATTTATCCAATCCAGTATATAGATAACAGGTTTGGACCCAAATTCCCACAAATACAATTCTAAACACTATATCTCACATGTTGAAATTCCCAAAAGATCAAAATCCAAAAACGTTGAAGACCCTGAGGAGATCAACACCCCAAAAATATAGTTCTGAAAAAATGCAATGAAAAGATTTTTTTAAAACATTTATTTACGAGGTCTTTAAATATTCTCTATTTCAGAATCAATTATTGGTAATTACACAGAGCTGGCTAACTTTCAAAATCATTAACTATATTTTGGAAACTTCCATCAAGGTGAATAGTTTTTTTGTTTTGTGGTTTTGTTTTAGGGCACAGCTCTCCTTGGAGAATATAATCATATTTATTTTCTAAGTGGTGCTCTCTTTTTCTAAAAACTGATCTCATGGGTACATTTTATGTATATATGATGATAGCATTTATCTTATGGAATTTGCACCTCTATGTGATATATCTTGATTCTTCTTTTTTCCCTTTCCCCACCCCTCCCTTCATCCAGGGCTGCTGTATTTGAAATTCTTCTGATTTTTCACCAATGTGTGCATTCCCTGTTTCCCATCTTCCACACCATGCTTTTCGGCTATTTGGGATACACAGGAGTCCATTCTGCATACCCTCATTCAAAGCCCACAGATTTGGTAGAAACGATCCTGGTGCTGGCACAGTAGCAGATAAGATGAAGCAGTGTGTCTGTGTCTTCTTATCCATTCATGCACATATGTATTTCTGAGTCAATGCCTTCACTGACTTCAAAGGAAAAACACTAACTCATTAAAAATTCCCACAATTTCATCAACTGGAAGGAATGCCAATGTAGGTGAATGACAGATTTTTGAATGGAAATTTTCAGCACTGTTGAATTGTGAGGCCCAACCCCTTTCCCCAAATTTGACTTTCTACTCCATCTGTATAGCCTTTCTCATAGGAATTTTGGTTTGCAGGATTTCAGTTTTCAGAATTTCAACATTGAGAATTTGATCTTTCAAGATGATGATTTTAGGTTTTCAGACTTTAGGAATTTTAAGCTTTAGAGATTTTGATCTTTCAGGATTTCAACAGGGTCATGGTATTTTGAGATTATATCTTTTTAGATGATTGGTATCAATAAATAACTAATTATTTCTTTGGACTTAATTTCTTTATAATGGCTTCCATGCCACATAATATTTATATTATGTTTTTTATCCTGTTAATTTGTGTTGTGTCAATTTAATTACAGGACTCAGCTGGGATCGTAAGAGGACGGAGATGGAGTTCTCTTACCCTTACATTCCCTTCCTCACCTCCCTCACATTTCTAGTTTAGTGTCATAAATCGTTTTCTGCCCTGTCATTGGTAGATAAATTGTAAAGGTCTTGATTAAAATGGAGCCCTGCAGTGCTAAGCTTTATACCTCCTCAACCTAAGAGAGAACCATTTAATAAGTGTTCACCATTGTCAGTCTGACTGCCAATCAACAGGAACATCATGAGGGATAGTGATGGCTGCAAAGAGCGCCTTCCGTGGTTGTCAACTTGAGTCAAAACTGTCCTACGTTCTAGTCCCACTTAGTCACAGATATGGCTAACACAGGACATGCACTCCCTGCAGATCTGGACGTTTTCTTCAAAATTCAAAACACCTGCCAAAGGATGGGAAGTATGGGAATAAACTAATGTCTGTGGGTACTTTTAAGAGACTGGGATCTAGGAAAGGAAGAAAGGAGGAGAAAGGGAAGGGGAGGAGAGGAGAGGGGAGGAAAGGCAAGGGAAAGAAGGTCAAAGAAAGGAAACGAAAAGAAAGGAAGGTTAGGCTCAAAAGTCAAATATTCCTAAGAAAAATAGCAAGAGATCATGCATAATTTGGATGGAATTTGCAAAGTCTGAAGTGGAGAATACAGAATGAAGTCCATTAATTAATACAATTCTCTTTGAGGTGTGCCTAGGTGTTGTAGTCAGGGGTTACAGGGAGAACAACTGCATAAAGGACACAGGATTTCTAATACTGTTTTATAATAGTCACCCATAGTTGAACAAAAGAAAGTGCAGAAAAATCTGTCCACAACACTAAGACAGAAAAAAAAAATGATCAGAAACTTAGGTTTGACTTAATCCTTTTTGCAGGTTTTACCTTAATTAAATTATTTAACCTCTGTCAACTTCAGCAGTATAATCTAATAAAAAAGAATAATAGCAATGTCCACTGCATAAGATTATTGTGAAGACTCTATAATACAGAATTGAGTAAACCAATACTAAGTGCTAAAAAAACAAAAACAAACAAACAAACAAAAAAAAAACCACTAAGACAGGATATTTAGCTGAGGGCCTGGATCCCACAGCAATGTCCTGCAAGAGTCCAGTCAGAGACCCAAATGCATGACAATGCCTCCCACAAATCCAACTGGAAATCTAAGAGCCCACAATAAGAACTCACGCCAGTCTATTTTATGGTTCTGTGCCGGGAAGGCCAAAGGTCAGCAGTGGAACTAGAAAGTCTATGCCAGAGGGGTGAAGGAGCTGTGCAGTGGGTTGAGGGTTCTACATGGGAGCTGAGAAGTCACACTCAAAAGAAAAAGCGGGGCTGCCCTGAAGAGTACCAGAGCCATCCCCAATGGCAACGAGGTCTCGTGCTCCTCCAACGATGAGAACAGTTGAGCACAGGTCAGGAAGCCCAGCGTGACAAGCTTCTCCAGCTTCCCCTCTGGAGCCAGGATGCACAATGTGAGGAGCAGAGCTCTCCCAAGGTGAACCACAGCCACTCTCACGGATGAGGTCCTGAGCTCCTCTGATGATAATGGCCAAATTCATATTGGGGAAGCCAGCATGACACGCACCTCCAGGAGAACCATCGGCTTGAAACACCAACTCTTGAAAGAACCCACAACGCCTCACTCTTCTTCTCCACATCTCTATTTATGTTGGTAACTTTCTTCAGGTGGGCCATCTTTACTCAACACCAACTGAATTAATTCAGTTGGTGCTAAGTTGACCACCAGTTTTTAATCCATAACACTAGGTTCTCATGCATTATAAAAATTGGTGATTTTTGTACTGGATATGTACTTTATGTATTTCGATTGTACTTCATATGGCTGGGGGTGTGGCTTAGTGGTAGAGCACTCACTTAGCATGCATGAGGCCCTGGGTTCAACGCTCAGCACAGAAAAAGAAGTTAGTGACTTGGGTGGGGGAGTGGTGAGCATTCTCACCAACCCCTTTTAGATTCTGCCATATTGCACTGATAAATTCTGCTTTTGAAAAGATGTGGAGTTCTTGGGCTAATCCAAGAGTCAAATAGATGTGAGCCACACTTAGCATTTAATTCACTTTTTAATCATCTATTACAGAAAAACTAATGATACTGACATTTCAAAAACATGAAGTGAGTTCCTCAGGATCACAGAAGTAAATCACTTCTCGGGCTAGACCACAATCCAGGGTGCAATTTTAGGCAATGGTGAACAGCACTCGCTTGAGAGCTGATGGATCTGGGCTCTAGAGCCTGGCAACATATTTGTCATTATTTTCAGTTTATTTGGAAAGGCCCCCAAATAGGCCAAAAAGATCTAGCTCTTACTAGTCATGTTTCCAGGTGAATATGACAAAATATCACTTCTTCCTAAATTAATACGCTAGTTTGAATTCTATCATGAACACTCGTAACATAGTGAACACACATTACAACCCGTCTCACTTTGAAAAGGAAAAACGAGGGCAGACAAGTACTAAAAGATGCCTATGCTGCTCCAGTGTAGCTGGGCGCTTCTTACTCAAGTTGACACAATCAGTTAACTATCACAGTAAAGATATTTAGTCACCACTATTTCCACTATAGAAGAAAACCAATTCCAGGTGAATTAAAATAATGTATGCCTAATTTTTAGGTCACAGTAAGAAAACAAACAAACGAACAAAAGTTAAATATTTACATGACCTGGGCTGGAAAGAAAACTTCAAAAATACTTATTAAGTGGAAAACTGAGGAAAAGGGTTATTTGGTCTTCTAAAAATGTAGTACTTGAGCATATAAAAATTAAGACTATGTACCATGCATGGTAGCACTGGTCCACAATCTCAGTACTCCAGAGGCTGAGGCAGGAGGATTGCTGTGAATTCAAGACCAGCCTGGGTTACATAGTGAGTTCAAAGCCAGCCTGCACCTTAAAGTGAGTCCCTGTCTCAAAAAAAGAAAAAAGCAAACAAACAAACAAACAAACAAAAAAACCTAAGACAATAGACAAGAAAATGACAGAGAGATAATATTCCTTCACTTATTCAGCAAGTGTTTATTGAACACCTATTGTGTGCTGGGTGCTTTCTCTGTGGTGGGTGTGTAGCAGTGGACAATATAGACAAAACGCTTGCTCTTGTTTTAGGGGAATAGTCAATAAGAAAATTAAGACTGGCAGTAAATCCCCAACAGAAGAATGGACAAAAGCTATGAGCATACAAATCACCTTGCAGATAAACTGAGCACCTAATTAACCATGTTGGTGTGTTCCTCCCCAAGTGTAGTCTAGATTATGAAAGCAGGACCCCTGTCAACCAGCCAGCACACTCTGAGCCCTGCCTCCCTCTTATTAGTGGCATGAGACCTTCGTGAACAGCTGGCTCATTTGTCGGCTGGCCCTTCAGAGGAGCCTCGCCATTCCTGCCTCCTGTTTGGGGCTCCAAGCCCTGGTGCTGGGCCTGGTCTGGAGTCCAGCCTCCTCCACCTCAGATCCGTATGACCTCGGGCAGGCTCTTTAGCCTCTCTGTGCCTATTTTCCTCACCTGTAGATTGCAGGTTAAAGCAGTGGAGGTGGGCTGAGTATTGAGGGAGCTAACTATGTAAATTGCTTAGAACAAGGGCTGGCACAGGGCAAGTGCTCGATTAGTAACGGCTTTCCCTGAGCTCTTTGAGGTTGCTGGTAGGAGGGCTTTCCTGGGACTTAGGAAGAAAAATCTTGGCCCTGAAAGCAGGCAGGATCTAGGTCTCTGCTCAACACTGGGCCCAGCGCTGAGAGTTACAGCAAGGCCCCTCCCTCCACTGACAGCAAGTCATCCTTTGAGACGCTTTGTGTACTCGGCTCCGGGGAGAACTCCAAGCCAGGAAACAACTTCTTCTTTTTGCTTTCACTGATGCTCTGAATGTTGATTTTTTTTTTCATACCCAAATTCAGTCTATTGTGGACCTCTCTGCTGACTTCTCATGAACTACCTCTTAATAGTTTCCTAAATTCTGGTAAATTTCTACTTTGCC
>RJWM01013459.1:0-19648 GCA_004363535.1 Dasyprocta punctata
CTTTCTGCAGTGAAAATCTCCAAGGGCTTGCTCTCTCTCTGTTCCCAGTCACCATGAATACTTACAGTTGATACTTTTTCTTGACAAAGAAAGGTTGCAATAAAGTCTGCTTTTTTCTTAGTTTCAACGAAGACCATAGTTCTTTCATCACCTGTATTTTGTAGGATTTCAACAAGTTTTTCTCTTTTTGAGTACCAGCCAACTTGGAGAATGGTCAGAACTCTCTCTGGGAGCTAAAACAAAGACGTTCTCTGGAGCACTCATATTTATTGGGTATCCACCGGTTCAGGGGTTGCAGGAAGTAGGGGGTACAAAAGCCCTGGAAAGCAGTTAGAATAGAGGCAGTAACTCTTGCTAATCAAGAGAACTGTGTGATCCCTGAGGTTGGCAGCCTTACTGCTCTGGAATAGGGAGTGTCATGGATAGGAGCTTCTCCAACGTGGCCAGAAGTCCCTCCCTTCTGCAGTTTAACCCTCTGCAGCCCTGACTCCAGCAGTCTTTAACAATTCATCTTCTATTGCAGTACCATTTGGATCCATCAGGAAGTAGGAAGTGACCAGTGATGGGTATAAAATGAAAGTCTAGGCCAGGGGGTGCACGCCTGTAATCCCAGCACTTGGGAGGCTCAAGGAGTTCAAGGCCAGCCTGGACTGCACTGTGAAACTTTGTCTCAAAAAAAAAAAAAAAAAAAGAAAGTCTACTATGTTTTCACTTAAATTATTTCTGCACAAAGCATAGAAGGTAGAGTGAAATCCTTTATATTTAGGCTTTGACTCCCCTTTATTCTTGGAAAAATCCAGAAACTATGGAATATAGGGTTATCTCTGAGGAAGAGGAAATTCATATAGCTGATGGTCCTGTCCTCAGATCCCCATCTGTCTCTCTGGGGTAACGGGTCTGTCCCATCTCTTTAACGAAGACCCTGGTAGGTTTATAGATGGGCTGCAGGGCCCATGATCCTGGGCACGGCCTTTTCTGTGTCTAACAGTCAGCATCTAGATGAGGATGAAAGGAGAAGGGCTGAGAGAAACAAACAGCCAACCAAAACAGACCACCATGAGCCGGGCGTGGTGGCGCATGCCTGTAATCCCAGCACTCAGAAGGCTGAGGCAGGAGGATCATTGCGAGTTTGAGACCAGCCTGGGCTTCAAAGTGATTTCAAGGCCAGCCTGAACTGCATAGTGAGACCCCGCCTCAAAAAACTAGGGGCAGGAATTTAGCTCAGAGGCCTAAGCACCTGCCTGGCAGGTGTGAGGTTGTGGGTTTGATCCCCAGTACCAAAACGAACTGTATTGGGTGATATACTATGTCCCCCCAAGTCCTCATATACTTTTTTTTCCTTTTTTTTGCAGCACTGGGGATCAAACTCACAACGGTGTGCCTGCCAGACAGGCGCTTAAGCCACTGAGCCAAACTCCCAGCCCTAGTTTTTTGAGGCAGGGTCGCACTATGTAGCTCAGGCCAATCTTGCACTTGCGCTGTAGCCCAAGCGGGCCTCGAGCTCACAACGCTCCTTCCTACCTCAGCCTCCTGAGTGCTGGGATTTAAGATGTGCACCACCACGCCCAGCTCCTCATATACTTTTGATGGGGCTGAGTTATTGGTTTGTTATTGGTTTGTTGTCTGGTGTGATGATTGGCAATGTGAGTGCTACACCCGTCCAGGGGTGGAGGAGATGTACAGTGTAAAGCAGGCGGGTCTTCCCTTCCTTGTTTCGCTCTCTCTCGCCAGCGCCCCTGCTGTTTGCAGCCACGAATGGCAGCCCTGCCACGCAATGCTGCCTTGGAGCCAGCTAATTGTGGACTGAAACTCTCGAGAAACTGTAAGAAATAAACCTTTTCTTCTCTAATTTTGGGCATCAGGTATTTTGTCTTGGCAACGAGTAAAAAGTAACTAAAACACAAACAAACAAAAAACCCAGACCACAATGCCGGTTGTTGCAATTTGCAATGCTTTAAGCACACCTGAATTGTCCAAGGGAAAACCCAGGGCCACATGGTTTAAATGCAAGAAAGCTGAACACTGGGCATGTGAATGTACGAAGCTAATGCTGGGCCCGCTCTGTGTATCTGCCGGCAGCTGTGCTGACTCACTCCCGGCACTGGAGGACTGACTGTCCCCACTCCCGGTGAGGGGCTAGGCCAGCCAAGACCCTCACCTCCTCTTCTCATGGAGAGGATTGAAGGGGCCCAGGGCAACCTACAATGTCCCTGTCCACAGACATCTCCATCTCCTTAAGGAACCCTGGGTGACTCTAGATTCATAGGAAAGCAATTTCCATTCCTTTAGTTTCTGTTTTAACTTCTTTCTCTGTGAAACCCTCCTCTAGATCTATAGCCAAAATTGGGTTTGAGGGGAGGCCAAGTCAGAGCTTTTCACACCTGCTTTGACATGTTACTTTGAAGGTTAGATGTTCAGCCATGAGGTTTTTTTTTTTTTTGGGGGGGGGTACTGGGGATTGAACTCACAACTTTGCGCCTGCCGGGGCAGGCGCTTAAGCCACTGAGCCAAACTCCCAGCCCTGGTTTTTTGAGGCAGGGTCGCACTGTGCAGCCATGAGTTTTTAATTGTCCCAGTGTCCTACTCCTCTACTAGGAAAGGATTTACTAGCAAAATTGGGGCCGACTGAGCAATTCTGACAAAGGCCAAAGCAGATTTTGCTTGTCGAGGTACACTTCTAGACTCCCTTGAGGTTACTATAAAGATGTGTACTACCCTTAATTTTGCCTCATTGATGCCTATAGCCTGAGATTAGCCACTCTCTTGAACAAGTGATTTTCCTGACCTATGTAAGTGGGCAGGACATCAGTGAACTGCCCCTCAGGAAGTATGGTTCATGACAGAAGTAGCTTTGTCCAAGAATGACATCGAAAGGCAGGTTATATGCCAGTTCACAACAGTTCATTAAGGTCAATTTGAGTAAGAAGCTCTGCTCAAAAAACTACAAAACAAAACATAAAAAAGCAAGCTCATAGTCCTTTCTTGGGCATTGATATTGAGCCCAAAATGCCTTTCTGGTGCTATGTGCCCATGCAGCAATCTGGAAAGAAAGAAGCTTGCTAACTAATAAGCAATCATCTTGGTGTGGTGTCACACGACTGTAAACCCAGCACTTGGGAGGCTGAGGCAGGAGGATCGCCATGAGTTTGAGGCCAGCCTGGGTTACGCAGTGAGCTTAAGGTCAGCCTGGACCATATAGTGAAACCCTGCCTCAAAAAAAGACCAGAAAACAATCTAACTAATAAACAATCTATAAAACACAAGCAGGAAATTCTTCAACTCCTAGAGGTAGTCTATCTTTCCAGGCAGGCCTATGTTATTCATTGCAAGGGACACTTAACAGACACAGCTAAAGTTCCTTTGGAAAATTAACAGGTTTGTGGAGAGGCAGTAGGGGCAGCCTCACAACCCCTCAAGACACTACCTGTGATCCCAGTTCCCAAGGAACCATTAAACTGGTCCTTCCTCAATGAGTGCCATAGAAAACAATGAAAACCCTACATGAGTAGTGATCACTATAATTTTCATATGACTAGGAAGACAGTTACTGCTGAGAACCTCTGGAAGACTGAGGCTCCTTTTCAGAAAGCAAGGCTCCAATACTCCTCCAAATGCAGACAATCTACTCACTAATGACCCTCATTCACCATAGTTTAAATGGGTACCTGAATGAAGGTGCCTGTTTTTAATTAAATCCATGATATGGGTATCTTGCTAAGGCTACAGTTTTCAACCTCTTGATAATTTATCTAACATCTCTCTTTGCCACACTTTCATCTTCACTGAAAGCGAGGAAATCTGTCCTGCTCCTTCTCATATTTGGGCTCTGAATCCCCAAACTAATAGTAAAGTTACTCTCCTGACAAATTCACCAAGCTCTCGCACACCAAACAGGCATCTCAACAGCCACTAACACTTTTCTTATGGTTTTCTAACAGATTTTTTTCTTTAACCCAGCCAGTGACCCACAAGCACCCCAAGATATTGGAAAGTACATAGGGAGAACCTAGAGCTCTTCTCAGCAGGAAGTAGCTACATGATGACAGAGATCTCCACTCCCTCAGCACCCCACAAAGAATTATGGGGGATTTGCATCTCTAAAGGGAAATGAGGCAGGGGGATTAGGGAGTGGCAGACAGGCTGGGGAAGTAGGACCTGTTAATTGCAAAATCCCAGGAAATGTATGCAGAACAGTTTCCAAAGCCCTGCTCATGGGTTCAATCAGACAGTGTCATCTGCAGCTCCTCTCATGAGAACTGGTGCAGGTTTATGATAGGATAGCCTAAACCTGATGTCAGGCCAAGGAGTGGGAGGTAAAAAAGTCACCATTGAGCTCTGGGCTACTGTGCTGTCTCTTTCACAGCAGTCAAGCCAGCCTCAAGAGTATCAATTATTTCACTAAGGGCTTAGATTTTCAGAAATAAAACTCTAGTTTTTGGTATTTAGACATAATTGTACATAAATTAAACAATTTGGCTTTGTTTTGCTGTTGTTTTTTTTTTTTATGAGATAGGGTCTTGCTTTGTAGTGCAGGCTCATTTTGAGCTCACTATATAGCCCAGACTGGGTTCAAATTTAAGGCAATCTTTCTGCCTCAGCCTCCCAAGTGTTGTGATTACGGGCAAGCACTGCCAGGCCTGGCAGATAAAAATACTTTTGATAACTCTTTAATATAGAAGACCTCTGGAAACTCAGTACAGATCAAGACCATGGGTCATTTATCCTGTGATGATCTTTTTTTTTTCACCTGGGGAAAAACAGGTCCATAAAATTGTCTCCGTGTGCGGTACAGAGGCACACACCTATAATCCCAGCTGGTCAGAAGGCAGGAGGATCACAACTTCAAACCCAGTTTGGGTAATTCAGTGATACACAAAATCAAATAATTTTTTTTTTTTTGAGACCAGGAACATCCAGATTTCAAGAGAAGAGAAGAAAAAGTTCTTTCCTTAGCCCCTTCCTCTGTCTCTTTCTTTTGTGAGGTGCTGGAGACCAAACCTAGGGCCTCACACACACTAAGCACATGCTCCGCCACTGAGCTCCATTTCCAGCCCCCAGGACGTTTTAATCAGATATCATCACTGCCAGATGTCCCAGTTATGAAAGGGGACCCCCGATCAGCCTCTGATTTCTGAAACAAAACTTCATGAAAATGTAGGAAACCCACTGTCAGTACTATACTATCTGATTACTCATGACTAATATTATTCAAAATGGAAATCAGGATTGTTGGACAAAATCTTTCTTATGGGCTGAATATCCAATTCACTGTTTTATTAAATTAGTAAAGAGAAAGGAGAATCCTCTTATCTTTGGCCAAGGCTGTCATATCTCACTACATGTGTACGCCTTAGTCCTACAAAGGAATACCTGGGAACCCAGAGGATCCATACCGTAACACAAGCTGGCAGCTGCCATAGACTCTGTCTAGAAAGCACACAGGACTTCGCAGCTGCTTTCCATTTAATACATTCTCTGCTCTCCCTATCATAAATGAATACGTGATTAAAGCAGAACATCTGGTCCAAAAAATACTAACATTGTAAAGAAAAAACCACTCATAATCCCACCAGGCAGTAACACCTACTAACTCGGGCAAATTTCCTTTGCATATATATTTTTTTACATGATTGAGATTCCTATGTATAAAAATTTGTGTTTTTTAAAAACAAGCCAAGAAATGCAGTATCTTTGAGATTGTTAGCATAGATGAATTCTTTTAGTTTGCTGGCTATGGATAACAGATAACACTTCTTTCTTTTTATTATTTTCTTTCCTATTGTTTTATTTCATAGAACTGGGGATTGAACCTAGGATCTATATACTGAGCTATATCCCCAGTCTTGTTATGTCACTAAACCGTCTAGGCTAGGCTAAAACTTAATCTTCCTGCCTCAGCCTCCAGAATGCTGGGATTATAGGCATGTTCCTTTTATTATTTTAAAATATGCTCTTTTAGGTGGATCCATTGGCTCACACCTGTAATCCCAGCATTCTGGGAGGTGGAGACAGGAGGATCTCAAATTCAAGGTCAGCCTGGATAATTTTGAGAGACCTTGTCCCCCAGCCCCCAAAAAGCTATATGTAAAAATACATAACCTATGTGTATGGAATAATATATATAATGAATATACACGAAGCCTTTTGTCAACCCAAGAACTAGAATTATTATTATTATTTTGCAGCACCGGGGATTGAACTCACAACCTCGAGCCTGTCAGACAGGTGCTTAAGTCACTGAGCCAAACTCCCAGCCCTGTTTTTTTGAGGCAGGGTTGCACTGTGTAGCTCAGGCCGGCCTTGCGCTCATATTGTAGCCCAAGCTGGCCTCGAACTCATAATGCTCCTCCTACCTCAGCCTCCCAAGTGCTGCGATTAAAGGCGTGCGCCACCACGCCCGGCTAAGAACTAGGATTATTAATAATTTTTTTTGAGACAAGTTCTTGTTATGTAGCTCTGGCTGGACTCAACTTGCATCGATCCTCCTGCCTCAGCCTCCCAAGTTGGGATTACAAGCATGAGCCACCATGCCAGGTTTCAAACGATTTTTTTCTCTCATTCTATCCCTAAATATTGTTTAATAATCAAGAGCGAATTGAGCAACTTAAAATTTTATCAAGTGGATTATTTGAGAACAAACGTCCCACACTTTGTTTCTGAAGTTTCTAATATTTGGGTGCACAGAGGTAAACTCCTTTCTTTCGATGGCTTCAATCTTGATTCCTTTTTATCTTAGGCTACTTCTTAGACCCAATTTCCCTTCTGAGTTCTGTTAAGGCTATCCGTAGTGTTCCCGGAAGAACGATCCTCGCAGTCGGCCTGAGGAAGTTTAGGAGGAACGGAGGTGTTTCGCCAAGACTTAGCGGTTTTCCAATATGCCACCAAGTCCTGGCTGTGCAACTTGGTCGCTTTGACCTTGCACAAAGTCTTTCTGCCTGCGCCCTAGTTTTCTCATTTTTTTCTATTATCTATCTTTTCCCCTTTCATTTCTTAAATGAGATTATCAATCCCTGGGCCTCAGTGAACTGTCTGTAAGGTCTGACAATCTTGGAAAATTTAAGTCGTAAGCCAAACTCCTAGCCAAGGGACAGGCAACGATTGGAGAAACACGACCTTGAATCCCAGCGCTAAGTTTGGAATGCTCTGAGCGTATCCATTGCTAAACGTCAGCACCCAAATCAGCGCCTCTGCGGCCCTGGCGCCCTTCGGCCCTGAAGGAATTGGTGTCCAGCGCGGGTAATCCCAGGTTCTGCTCCCCGAGCCGCGAAGTCCAGTCCCTCAGACCAGAGTACCTCGAACCTTTGCCGACTACCCCTCTCCCAGAGCCGGCTACCCTCGCCCACAATGCACCGCGCGCATCCATCCGGGTGTTTGCTGGTCACATGGTGCCGCACGACGCGCGCTCCCGCTCGGCGCAGGCGCACAGCGCAGCCGCCAGCTATTTTTCTCCGCGGCGGCGGCGAGCGGAAGTTCTGGGGAGCGCCAGTTCCGTCTGTGTGTTCGAGTGGACAAAATGGCGAAGATCGCGAAGACTCACGAAGGTAAGCTTCTGCCTGGCTTCCGCGCTGTCTTGGGGGCCGGTTTCCCCGGACGCTGCCCTCCTGGGCCCCCGCCCTGCCCCGGGGCCTCTCCCCGAGGGGTCCGGGCCCCGCGCGTGTGTGGGCGGTGCAGGCCGCAGCCCCGCGTAATGGCGTCCTCCTCAGACGCCGCGACGGGCGCTTTGTTCCGAGCGGTCGCCGCCGCTTCAGCCCTGCTTCTTGTGGCCGGGCCCGGGCCTTTTCGGGCGGCCCGGGGAGGGGATCCGCACGGAGGATGGGGTGGCGCGGGGGCATGAGGGTCGCCCCCGTTTCGGCCGGGGTCGGCAGCCCGGACACTGGGCTGCGCCGAGCCGAGTGCGGGGAGCTGGGACCCGGTCTTGCCCGGCCATCCGCGTCCTCGGGCGGCGGGCTGTGGAGTCACTGCTGCCCGGCGTGATTCGGCCGTGGAACCTGCCTGTTTCCTTCCGCCGTTACTTTCACTACCGTGTTGGGCTTTTGGTTGGAGGCTGATTCTTGGAGGAGCAGGCGCGAAAGGAAAAGGCACTTCAGTTTTATCAGTGGCCGAAGCTTTCAGAATGCGTCTAGCGAGTGTCAAAGTAGGAAAATGTTGAGAACGCATTGGAGTCCAGGAGGGAGTGTCCAGGGAAGACAGGAAGCGGGGTTTGCAAAGTTGGAATAGTCTGCGTCGACTTCTTAAGAGTCCAGTATTGACCCCGAACACAGGGCTGCCAAGAACGAGTCACTTATTTTACATGTTCTTCCTAGGTGTGAGGCTCGGGATTAGTTTGTGAGAGGTAGCAGACCGAGGCCATCGAATATGTTAGTCTGATGGGGGAAACAAACGTACGTGTGTATCTGAATTTTTTCTGAGGCCGAATGAATGCATAAATAGAAGTCAGATCAACGTGTTCTTGGTAACGGAGTGATTAATTTATGCTTGGAGTTAATTTCAGAGGCGGTGACGTGTGTCTGCTCTAAAAGGATCAATCCGTTTTAAATTAGGGGAGGACTTTCGCGCCTGAGCGAACATCTTGTAACAAGGCAGCGAGTCGTGAAAGGTGTACTTGAGTAGCGTGCTGTGGCAGGAAGAGTGGGTGCGAGGAGGGGTTGGCAGGTGAATCTGGACAAATAAGGTAGGAGGGCCAGAAGGTGAATGGCTTTGTATAGTTGAGCGACCCAGCGGAACTGAAGTCCAGCATTTTTTTTTTTTTTTTTTTTGAGACAGGGTTTTGTTATGTAGTTCAGGCTGGTCTGAACTTGCTATTTGGTTCTGGCTGGCCTTGAACTTGTAGCGATCAGACTGCCTCAGTCTCCCTAGTGCTGGAATGGGCTGGATCCTAAAGTCCAGCGTTTTTTAAACCTAGGATTGTTTTTAGGCGCCCCCCCTTTTTTTTTTAACGAAAGAGAAAGTAGGGTATTATTTATTTCTTTTTTCCCCCTCATTCCCCTACCCTCCCTTCAACCCCGCCTCCCCTTCTCATTTACAAAAGCTTTTCTTCCGTTTTTTTTTCTTTTCTCTTTTTTTCCCTTCTTTACTTTTCCCCACCCACTCCCTTTTTCCTCTCCCTGTTTGAACATTTTCTTCTTATTTCACAATTACCTAATACCTATTACACATTTTGGTCCTTATTTACACTTTTGGTTTCTCACACTAGAGACAATGCTGTGTTTACACATGTGTCCGATTTATTTCACTTAAAAGTGTGGTCTCAAGGTACATCTATTTACCTGGAAATGTCTTAAGCTTATCTTTCTTTATGGCACAGTGGTACTCCATTGTATAAAAAAAACCCCACTTCTTTATTCGTTCACCAGTTGATGGGTATTTGGACTGTTTCTAAGATTTGGTAATTACTGTTAGACTGTAATCTTTTGTCTTCAGATGATTTTGAATATAATTTTTGCAGAATACGAGAGTACAAAGATAAGCCAGGCATGGTGGTGCATGCCTTTCATCCCAGCACTTCGGGAGGCTGAGGCAGGAGGATCATTGTGAGTTCGAGACCAGCCTGGGCTACAAAGTGAGTTCAAGGCCAGCCTGAACTGCATAGTGAGACCCTGTCTCAAAAAATAGGGCCAGGGATTTATTTAGCTCAGTGGTGTTAAGCACCCACCTGGCAGGTGTGAGGTTGTGAGTTCCATCCTTGGTACCAAAAAAAAAAAAAAAAAGTACAAAGATATTACTCTGCTTGTTCATTGAGGAGTAAATTGTTCATTTAGGGGCATTACTTGCTTATTAGTATCTTCAGTATAACACATGCTTGGTCAGAAAAAGTTCTGACCTGTTTTCTGGCATTTTAGAAGCTTAGCTAAAAGCCTTGCTCGTTCGCAGTTCATTGGCTAAAATTGCCATTTTATTTGGAATTATTCAGTTAGTATGAATTAAGTGATAGTATGAAAAATATTGGAACATTCTGCATTCAGTATAAATCTTTGTTGTATTTAGAGTGGTCTATTTTGTGAAGCTTTTCTCATCTACTCAGAGACTGTTGCATATAAGAATTATACCTTGGTATCCCCAGTACCTGGTGCATAAGGGATGCTCACGTAGTTAATCAATGTCTACTAACGATTAATACATCACAATTGTATTTTAAAAGCTTCATAAAGAAGAGCAAGCCCTTCCTATTTCACTTTCTGTTGAACTCAGCACTAGCACTTAGCAATTTCTCCAGGGCTTTTAAAAATTTTGAGGCAGGGCCTTGCAGAGTTGTGGAGGCCGGTTTTAAACTTGTGATCCTCCTGCCTCGGCCTGCTGGAGTAGCTGGAGCTATAGCTGTGCTCTGTCATGCTTGTACACACCTTACAAGCTGATTTTTTTTTTTTTATCGTGTTTGTTGTGGCTTACAGTTTCCAGGATTGAAGGATTAAAGGAACTAGACATTAAAATAAAAATCTTTTGGTCCTTTTCTGTATGTTGTGTCAAGTGTCTACACTTACGTATGTGCTGCCAAAGTGAGCACACGTGTACACTTAAGAATTGTGTAGTCTTGCCATCTAACAGTTCTTAAGATACTGCTGATTTTTTTTTTTTTTTTTTTTTTTTTTTTGCGGCACCGGGGATCGAACTCACAGCCTCATGCCTGCCAGACAGGCGCTTAAGCCACTGAGCCAAACTCCCGGTCCTGGTTTTTTGAAGCAGGGTCACACTATGTAGCTCAGGCTGGCCTTGTGCTGGCGTTGTAGCCCAAGGCGGCCTTGGACTCCCAACGCTCCTCCTACCTCAGCCTCCCGAGTGCTGGGATTAAAGGCGTGCGCCACCATGCCCGGCTAAGGTACTGCTGATTTTGACAGATGAGGAAATACGCTGATCAGTGTTCACAGAGAAGAACCTTTAAGCAGAAGCCTTAATATTGGCTTGTTTTGGCACAGATCCCTTGAATTGGAAAGTTTGGAATACCACAAAGCAGAAGTTTTTCACTAATTCTTTGCCTGAGGAATGACTGGAAAGGTATAATTTCGTCATTCTTTATTTTGCTGTGATTTTTGTTTTCCTTTAGTTGTGGTCTTGGTTTTACAGATTTCTGATATGAGTGTGTCGTGAGTAAAATAAAAGGAAAAAGTTAAAGATTGGAGATTCCTTTTTCCTGTAGATGCAGGAATTGATTTATCCGTGTTCTCTGAGTGCTCAGTAGGATAATTGTCACTGTGATAGTCATCCTGTCAGTGTGTCTTTAGGAGTGATAGTGCTACTTGAGAAATACTTGCTCACCAGTTGCCCCTATTTGGAGAGGAATAGTTAGTGGACCAGTGCAAAAGCAGTCAGTGAAATCAGCGTCCAAGACCTGTGTCTCTAACGTGGAGTGAGGAGGAGCTAGAACATTGAAAATAACCTAAACTAAAATGCTTAAAGGAGAAGGAAGTGCTACACTGTGCTCAGCAGTGTCTGAGGCACAGGAAGAAGAAAAGGCATTGGGGAGGAAACCCGTGTGGAAGGGTTGGTGAGCAGCGGTTAAAAGGCTGTGTCCAGTGGGAGTTTATCTTAGTCTGAGCTTTAGTCTTTAAAATAGAGTAGGTTAGGTGTTTCTCTGTCTGTCTTTCTTTCTTTATTTAATTTTTGCTTTTTTGGAGACAGCTCACTAGCAGTTCAGTCTGTCTTTGAAATCACTGTGTAGCCCAGGCTGGCCTCAAACTTGTGATCCTTCTGCCTCAGCCTCCTGAATGCTGGAATGACAAGTGTGCATCACCACCCCAGCCCCATCTTTTTTTTTTTTTTTTTGCAGCACCAGGGATTGAATTTACAACCTTGCGCCTGCCAGACAGGCGCTTAAGCCACTGAGCCAAACTCCCGGCCCTAGTTTTTTTGAGGCAGGGTTGCACTATGTAGCTCGGGCCGGCCTTATGTTCACCTTGTAGCCCAAAGGGGCCTCAAACTCACAATGCTCCTCCTACCTCAGCTTCCCGAGTGCGGGGATTAAAGGCATGTGCCTTTAATCTTTTAAAAAGACCCTCTGTTTCACAGTGCTTTTGATGTCAATTTCCATTTTCAAATGTTTGATGTGTTATGTCAGGAAAAATGTTTGCAATATTAGCATTTGTCACTTTTTCTGATAATGAGAGCAATAAAAGGGAGTTTATTTATTTGTTCTTTGTGGGCTGAGATCAAACCCAGGGTCTTCTGCATACTTCTGTATTTCCCTGAAAATAAACCCTAGCATGATTTTTTAGGGTGCTTGTAATACAAGCCCTACCCTCAAAATAAGCCCCAATTAAGATTATCAATCAGAACGATGCATTTAGTATGCTTGTTGCAGCACATTATGGATGTATTGAATCAGAAAATAATAAGATATTGTTATTAAAATAGGTATAGGCAGGCTGGGGATATAGCTGGGCTGCAATAAGTGCCTGCCTGGCAGGCTTGAGGCCCCGAGTTTGATTCCTGGTCCAAAAAGAATAACAAAAAAAAAAGGTATGCTGATGCATTCTTGAATTCCCATTATTTGGAAGGCTGAGGTAGGAGAATTAATGTGAGTTTGAGGTCAACCTGGGCTACATAGTGAGACCCTGCCTCAAAAAATTAATATATAAATAAGTAACATTATAGATATTATATTAAAATAAATGGTAATGTAAGGTATAACTAAGTATTTTAAAAAACTCCAGGCACCTTTAAACTGATGAACTGGAGACTTCTCACTCAGTGACCAATCTGAATACAGACACAACCCATGAATAACTTCACTTGATAACAGATGGGGTTGTGTTTAATGTGAATCATCTTTGTAGTGCAATACATCGTGTGTTGTAATGGATGTACTTAATGCACTCATGAAATAAATGTTTTCTGAATTTTGGTGCTTGCAATTTTTCAACGCTTTTGTGTGGACTGTCATTCTTAACTGTTAAACATTCTTGTTGCCACCTCTGTCGTGTAAGTGTTCAATTTGCACTTGATTTAATGGAAACTATGTGACGCCAGGCTGCAAGAGGTTGAGATTTGGGTGAAGAATTCATGGATGAAATTGCTGAGAGCCGTGCCAAGCAGGCCACACAGACCAGCAGTGCTCACGTAAGGACAGCTTTGCTCCTCAAGGTTGGAGCTATGAGTTCTACAGGAAATTGAGTCACAAGACATTCAGGCTGGAATTTGGGGTTTGGAGAGGTATGATGATGCTCCAGAAGATGATATGACTGACTGTATTCAATGGATGTAGATTTTTTTAATAAATGTAGATTTTTGCACATAAATAAATGAATAAATTTAGATTGTTGTACATGAGTAAATGCAGGTGGTTCATGAAAAAAATAAGGCACCTTCTGAAAATAAGCCCTATTGCATCTTTTTTTTTTCTTTTTTTCTTTTTTGTAGCACTGGAGATTGAACTCACAACCTCATGCCTGGCAGACAGGCACTTAAGTCACTGAGCCAAACTCCCAGCCCTGGTTTTTTGAGGCAGGGTCGCACTGTGTAGCTCAGGCTGGCCTTGCACTTGCATTGTAGCCCAAGCTGGCCTCGAACTCACAACGCTCCTCTTACCTCAGCCTCCCGAGTGCTGGGATTAAAGGTGTGCGCCACCACGCCCGGCTCCTATTGCATCTTTTGGAGCAAAAATTAATGTAACACCTAGTCTTGGTTTGGGGGAACTATTACATTGTGTGAAGGAGCTAAGAAGTTTTCTGTGTTTGATGGAGGATCCCCTTTCAGAAAAGACAGAACTTTTTTGGTGGGTCACTCAGACTCTGGTTTCAAGGGGCCTGGGAAATCAGATGAGCTGAACTTAAGGCATATTTGGAAAAGAAATGCAAGCCGTTTGGTAAGAGCTGCAAACAGGAAGGTAGAAGAGTGAAGTGACCCTCAGGACTTAGCACTTTAAGCAGTTATCAATTGATGGTCAATTTGTTCAATCTGCCCACTAGTTCTTTGTTACCCACATTATTTTGAAGCAAATTCTAGATGTATTACTTCATCCATGAATGTCACTGTGTGTATTTCTTTTTTTTGTGTTTTGTTTTTTGGGGGGAGTATCAGGAATTGAACTCAGGATCTCATGCTTGCCAGGCAGGAACTGTGCCACTCTGCTAAATCCTCGACCCTGCTGTGTGTATTCCTAAATGTGTGGACCTTGTGAGGCAATACCGTTATTGTGCCTGGAGTTACTATAGCAAAATACCAGCTAGCCTTCAGGTTTGCCCATTCCTCTTGTGTCCCTTTGAAACAGGTTCCAAATAAAGCCTGTACATGGTGACTGATGTAACTCTTAAGTCTTTTCAGCCCCTAAATCCCTCCTCTGTTTCTTTCTCTCAGAATTTATTTGTTGTGGTGCCTGGGTCCTGTTGGAGGGGAAGAGAAAATGGCACTGAAAACACAAACCACCGTCACTTGGATTCCCACTGTTGCTGCTGTAGTCAGGATTCCAGGGCCCCATGCAGTGGAAGTACTGAGAAAATGAGAAAATGATTGTATTTTAATCCTTTGGGAAGATGCCCAGAAGGGGAGTAGCTGGGTTGAATGGGACCTCTAGTCCTAGTTTTTTGAGGAATCTCCACACTGATTTCCAGAGTAGTTGCCCCAGTCTGCACTCCCACCAATGGTGGAGAAGGGCCCCCCAGCATTTGTTATTGCTTGATTTCTTGATAATAGCTATTCTTTCTGGGGTGAGGTGGAGTCTCAGTGTCCAACCATGATTTTAATGGCCATGAATATGTACAGTTTCGTAGTAAGCTTACCTGTGTCCCGAAATAGTTTTGTATGATACTCAGTGTTCTACCTTAAAATAAAGAATACCAGGGCCGGACATGGCAGCACAAACCTGTAATCCCTGCACTTGGGAGGCTGAGGCAGGAGGATCGCCAGCCTGAGCTACATAAGTCATGTCCATGTCAGCCTACCCCACATAGTGAGACCCTGTTTCAAAATGAAAAAACCAAAACCCAAAAAAACCCACCAGTGCTGGGATTGTAGGTCTGCGCTGCCACGCCTCGCCAAAGTCCAGTTTTAAGAAGGCTCTTCCTCTTGTCAGCTTGCCCTCAGAGCCCCACTGCTGGCCCGGGTCCTGCAGGCTCTGAGGTAAGTGCCCCCCCGCCCCACCTCGGAGACGCTTAGCTGGGACACTGGTCTTTGACGTCAGACCTCTGCTCATCTCAGTGTGGGGGTTGCACCCAGTGCCTTCACACTGAGCTACAAGTTACTCAGGCCAGACTCAGATTTGTTTATTTTTATGTAAAATTTTTTTGTTTGCTTGCTATGTAGTTCAACTGGCCTAGAACTCTGTAACCCAGACTGGCCTGGAACTCATGGTGATCCTCCTGCCTCAGCCTCCCAAGTGCTGGGATACAGGCATGCACTAGCATACCTGGCTTTTTTTTTTTTTTTTTTTTTTTTGAAAGCTGTATCCAGACTTTGATAACTCAGGATTTGAAGGACTATCCAGCACTTCAGTTTTGCCGTTTTCAGTTTACTGTCAAGGTAGGGAGTCTCTGCTTCTTTTTAAGATTTTAGAATTAGTAGCTGAGAGGGCAGCCCTCATCTGTTTTACTAAAGATGAGATTGGGGCAGGCTTAGGGCAGGGACTGGGAGTGAGGTTTGCATTTAGAAATATCCACATTAAATGTTTTGTGTCTCCGAATCCCCTTTTGGGGGTGCCCTGCTTCTGAAATGAATAGACACTTCTCAGGGAGACCGCCTGGCAGGGGATTAGGTGGAGCAGTGCGTGTTGGTCGTGGTGGAGGTAGGGAGGGTAGTGTGGGCTTCTCTGCCTCTTCCCTGACTAAATGGAGATAAAGGCAACTTTTTTTTTGTTTGTCCCAGAGATGTGCAATGTTTATAAAATTTGCAACATTTATAAAATTTGAAGTTGTGGAAATGTTTTTTTTTTTGTAAACAAGGTCTTACTTTGTTGCCCAAACTGGCCTCACACTCAGTGCATATTCCTGCCTCAGCCTGCTCAGTGCTGGAGTGCTTCACCACCACACCTACTGGAATAGAGAGAAAAATTTGGTGATTTTTAAAGGTTGAGAGTATCTTTTTTCATTAACTATTTTAATATACAGGAAGGTGCAGTTACAACATAAAATTAAACTGTAGCTTCACTCTGTTAATATTCTGCCATATTTGTGTCACCATTTTTTGGAAATGAAACCGCAGATGTGAAGTTATTTGTCAGTGTACTGGCATAAACCTGTTTGCTCATAAATATTGTGTTATGTTTGGTATTTTGGCGTACAGTTTATTTATTTATTTTTGGTACCAAGGATTGAACTCACAACCTTGCGCCTGTCAGGCAGGCACTTAGGCCACTGAGCTAAATCCCCGGCCCTATTTTTTGAGACAGGGTCTCACTGTGCAGTTCAGGCTGGCCTTGAATTCACTTTGTAGCCCAGGCTGGTCTTGAACTCACAAAGATCCTCCTGCCTCAGCCTCCTGAGTGCTGGGATTAAAGGGGCGTGCAACCATGCCCAGCTGGTGTACAGTTTATTTACATACAATTACTGAGTTTTCTACTTTTTTGTTCTTCTGTTACTTGCCTAACAGATTGCTAAGTTTTATGGGATCTGGTGCCTTAATTTTGTGGAAACATGATGTTTGTAAAATATGCTGTCAGTTATAATGTTTTAACAAAACCCATTAGCTTTTTTTTGACTTTTTACTAGTAATTCAGGCAGAGACCAAAAAAAAAAGTACTAGTTTTGCGTATAAACATTTAACTTTGCAGCCTGTCGAAATTTAGTATTGAATTCCCCTCAGACTTAATTAATTGTGAACAGCTACCTAGCCCCAGAAGATCTTGGGCTTGAAAATTTTGTTACTGAATTTTGACTTACTCTAGGATTCCATTCATGATTTGCATAGATTTTACCTAAACACTAATTCAGCATTTGTGTGAACCTTTGTAATTAGAAAACTCTGTTGCTCATCAGCATGTTCATAAAATCAGTAGGTAAAGTTTAGTAGATGAAAAGTACAGTTGTTACTGAATAAACCCAGTTGTTAGGTAGGAACCAGTTGCTGAAACTTAAAATGGAAGAAGTCCTTCAGAAGGAAAATAACAAAGCTGTCTATGTCAAATGAGGGGAGAAAAAGTTAAGTTGCATAGTGATATGTATGATATAGTTTTTTTTTTTACATTCTCTATTTTTAAATTTTATTTATTTATTTATTTATTTATTTATTTTTTGCGGAACTGGGATTGAACTCACAACCTCGCACCTGTCAGACAGGTGCTTAAGTCACTGAGCCAAACTCGCGGCCCTGGTTTTTTGAGACAGGGTCGCACTGTGTAGTTCAGGCTGGCCTTTCGCTCACATTGTAGCCCAAGCCGGCCTTGAACTCACAGTGCTCCTCCTACCTCAGCCTCCCAAGTGCTGGGATTAAAGGCCTGCACCACCACACCTGGCTTTTTTAAAATTTTAAACAAAAGGAAAGTAAGAAACCAAAGCAAAACAGTTTCACAACCAGCCAATAAGAGAGTAACAATCATCAGCACATTGCATATTATTATAGTCACAGAAATTATGTAGGATAAAAAATATAGACATGAAGCATCCAACAAATTGTTAGCTATGATATAGTTTTTGTAAACAATATATACTCCTTTGCTGTTTTTTAGTTGTATACAGTAAGATTTTTTTAAAAAAAGTGTAAAGTGGTATTTTTTGGTGCTGGAGATAAAATCCAAGGACTTACACGTGCTCCGTGTGCGCACACACACACCCCATTGAACTGTTTTGCCAACCCCAAAATATTTTACATTGGAAAACTGGTGGGCTGGGCTGGAGATGGAGGGGTTGCAGGACTTGTAAAAGTTTCCTAGGGCACTTGTTAAGCATTAGGGGTGTGGTGCGTTTTTGGGTTACTGTGTCTCAGTACTAGAGTCCCCCTTTCTAATGGTGCACGGTCATTTTGATTCAGGTGACTGGCCAGCTGCCCTGATGAGGGAGAGAGGTGGGTCGCAGGCCTTAGGACTGGTTTACCATTCTGTGTTTCTGCCTGAATGTTGATGAAATAGCATTTGTGGTCCTTGTAAAGAATCTTTGTACTTGAAAGTGGTGCATGCAGGTTGTAGGGGGGAAAGCTGCAAATACTTCAGAGGGGAAACAAATACTAAGTCACCTCTCAGACTGACCAGTTCCTAGCCATTGAGAGGGTCTGTTTATCCCACAGGGAATAGGAAAGTGCTGGAACAGGGCAGGCAGGCAACCCAGGACTTGCCATGCTGAGGATGTGCTATGTCTACCCTTGTGCTGTACCTTCACTACCAAAACATTTTATTTAAATGTGAAACTTAAAATAGAAATACTAGTAAACAGAACCATTTAGCTCAGGTGAGGAAATTCCTACTCGCCTGTCTGCTGTAATAGTTTTTAAAGATGAGATACAGGAAAAAGTAGTATCTGTGATTTGCTCTCAGAAGTTTGAGATCTGATTTTTATATATTTTTTATTTTATTTTATTTTTGGTACTGGGGATCAAACTCAACCGCATGCTTGCCAGGCAGGTGCTTATGCCACTAAGCTAAGTCCCCAGCCCTATTTTTTGAGACAGGGTCTCACTATGCAGTTTAGGGTGGCCTTGAACTCACTTTGTAGCCCAGGCTGCTCTCAAACTCACAACCATCCTCCTGCTTCCACCTCCTGAGTGCTGGGGTTAAAGGTGTACGCTACCATGCCTGGATTGAGATCTGATTTTTAATAAAAGATGTCTGAGTTTGTTAACATAACCTGTTGCATCATTTTGAATTCCATAGATCTGCTCCTGGACTTGCCTTTTCTATTTTTAAAATATATTTTTATTTGTGTCTATGAACATTTTATAAAACTGAGTTTCAATATGTATGGCACTTTGCTCACGTCTGTCCTGTCTGTTGTGCTCCTGCAATCTCCCGCGCCTCTGCTCCCTTCCTCTTGTCTATTAGTAGTCCCCATTGTACTGTCACACTGTCCTTTTTCAATTCCACATTTTAGGGAAACAAGCAACACTTACCTGAGTCTGGCTGATTTTGCTTAACATTATGTATAGATTTTTTTCTACATTCCTGCAAATGACACAATTCCATTCTTTGTGACCAAGTAGCAGTCCATTTTCTTGACCCATTCATCCGTTGATGGGCACCTCTGCTGCTCCGTGTATCGGTGGTTGTGAATTGTGCCCCACCAAGCATGGGTATTCAGGTGTACCTGTAGAGTGCTAACTCCTTCCACGGTAAACCAGATGGTGGTACAGCAGGATCAAGTGGTAGCTCTGTTTTCAGTTTTTTGAGGAATCTTCATACTGATTTACGTTTGCATCGGTAATGTAAATCAGTCCACCCCCATCCTCTACAGCATTTATTATTTTTTTGTATTCTTTTTTTTTATTTAAAAGAAAATAGATACAGAAGATAGAAACAAAAAGCAAGAAAGAAAAACAACAATGACAGATCTGATATGATTACACTATAGGTTTACACTCTGAGGTGTTTGAAGTTTGGCAGTAGTTACAATATTGTATATTGTTATCTTCATAGGGGTTGATTATATTGACAGACATAGACACGCAAGGTTTATCAATTCAGGAATATTAACTTTTCTTTTTCAATAACTAATGTACTTAGTAATACAGTTTTTTTTCTGTCTTATTTATGCATATTTATAAGTTTGTCTTTTTCCTTTTCCCTTCCTTTCTTCCATTT
>RJWM01013459.1:19748-53462 GCA_004363535.1 Dasyprocta punctata
GTTCAGAGTGAAACCAATAAAGGATAAAAGAATGGTCATACTTAAGAGAAACAAAAAAACTAAAGGATTCAACTAACAACAACAACATATCCTATACTGTAAAATTATAGGTTTTGGAATTTAGATGGTTGAAATTTTACAGTGGTTGCAACATTGTATATCATTACCATTAAGGGGGCTGTTCAGATTGACAGATAAATACATGTAGGATTGATTTGATTATATGAATATCAACTGTTCTCTCTCACCAGTTAATGCATTTAGTAGTATAGACTTTTAAGCTATCTTATGAATACCCTCATATAAAACTATGTCTTTTTTTCATATTTTCCTTCCTCGGTTCCCCTTGTAATACCTCTTATTGTCTTCAAACTAAATACCCTTACCAAATGGCCAAGTATAGTCAAACAAAATAGTATTGAATAAAACCAATAACAAATAAGGTAATGGAGGCAATACATAGTAATGCAACATTGATTTCTATAATGCCTCATATTAGCTTCAAGGCAGTTGCCTATATCATCTGTTGTAACACAAACACAGTAGGATAGGTTAAAATTCCTCAGAACAGAGCAGCGAAAGTAATACCTGGTTTTGAAGCAAGATAGGGTCTCAGTATGTAGTTCAGGGTGACCTTGAGCTCATTATGGAGTCCAGACTGGCCTCAAACTCCTGTGATCCTCCTGCCTCAGCCTCTCGAGTGCTAGAATTATAGGTGCATGTACCATCACACTTGGCTTAATTGTTTGAGTTTTTTGCATATTCTAGATATTGGCCCTCTGTCAGAAGAACAAGAGTTTCTCCCGTTCTGTAGGTTATCTCTTAACTCTGTTGGTTGTATCCCTTGCTGTGCAGAAACCTTTTAGTTTGTTGTAGTCTCATTTCTTGGTTCTTGATATTTTCTGTATGATTGGAGTCCTGTTTAGGAAGTCTTTGCCTGTGCCCATGGCTTTATTTGTTTCTCTTGTGTTTTCTTGTAGCTGTTTCAAAAGTTTCAGGTCTTGTACCTAGGTCTTTGAGTTGATTTTTATACACAGTAAAGAGATGGAAATCTAGTTTGACTCTTCTACCCATGGATGTTCAGTTTTCCCAGCACTGTTTGTCAAAGAGGCTGTCGTTTCTGCAGTACTCATTTTTGGCTCCTTTGTTCACAGTCAGATGGCTGCGGTTGTGTGGATTTGTTTCTGTGTCTCCAGTTGTATTCCTTTAGTCTCTATCTGTTTCTGTGCTGGCCCTGTGTGTTTGTGTTCATGTGGCTTTGCAGTATACTTTGAAATCAGGTATTGTGTTGTCTCCAGTATTGCTTTTGTTGCTCAGCACTGCTTCAGCTGTCCTGGTCTTTTGTGTTTCCATAGGAATTTTAAGATTGTTTTTTCCTAGTTGTGTGAGCAGTGTCATTGGAATTTTGATGGGGATTGCACTGAATCTGTAGATTGCTTTTGGTGATACAACCTTCTTAACAGTATTAATTTTGCTGATCCCTGAGCAAGGAAGCCTTTCCATCTTCTAGTGTCTGCTTCAGTTTCTTTCTTTAGAGTTCTTTAATTTTCATTGTAGTGATCTTTGATTTCTTTGGTTAGGTTGATTCGTGGAGTTTTTCTTGAAAGCTAGTTTGAATGGAATCATTTCCCTGATTTCTTTCTCAGCTAGCTGCATAGAAAAGCTATTGATTTTTTTTTAAATGTTGATTTTATATCCTGTTTTTCTCTTATGGGAAAATGTGGCCTACCTCTGCTTTGAACTACCTATGAGATGTGATTAAAAACTGGTGATTTTACTATAAAGGAGAACTTGTTTTCATTATTTTATTAGTACAGTATATGTTTGTAGTACACAATGCTTGTGTTTCTTGTGGGAAGTTGGAACACGTCCTTAACACATTTTTTTTTGTTTTTTTTTCATAATACATCTTAATTCCTTTTCTTATCACTCCCCCACCCAAGAGAATTTGCTACACTAGAAGACAACATTGCCAGTAGTTCCCCTCAAACCTCCCCTCATACTTAGCCCGTGATCCTTGCCCCTTTCTGGGACCTGTTAAGGTTTGTGTTTAAATGTCCTCCCAAAGCCTCGTGCAGTCATAGAGGCAGCTGAATCTGGTGTTTGTCTAGTGCTGGGATTGGCAGTGAGTGCTGCACCCGCCTAGGGGTGGGGAGACGGCATACAGTGTAAGGGAGGGAAAGAGGGGTGTTCTCCCCCTTTTGCCCTTTTTGCTCTTGTCACTTGTGGCTGCCATGAACGGTTAACCCTTAGCCATGCTGCCCTGCCTTGGAACCAGCTGAGTGTGGACTGAAACCTCCAAGAACTGTAAGCTAAATAAACTTTTTCATCCTTCATTTTAGGTGTTGGGTATTTTGTCTCAGCAGTGTGAGAAAAGTAACCAAGACAACCTTTCTAGATGTTTTCTTTCATGAAAGTCAGTAGTTGTGCTGTGCTGGCTATCTTGATGTCCTGAAATAATTCAAAACCTTTTCTTTCTTGGTCATTTCACCTTTGGGGAAGAGTCTGAAGTCATGCAGTGTTAGATCTGGTAAATAAGATGGATGAGGACACACTATAAATGTTTTTGATAGAAATTGCTGTAAATGTTTTGAATCAATTCAGGACACCTAGGCAGTCATGAAAAGACACTCACGAAAGAGAACTTCTGGAAATGTTCCAGAAAGTGGCAAGAATCATGGTATAAGTATGTTTGAAGTGAGGGGAATTAATGCATCTTTTTCTATAAAAATTTTAAGACAGATCAACATTCACTGTATTTTTTTTATCCCACCGCCTATATGGGTGTTCATATTATTGTGACTTTTTAGTTTTGAAGCTGAAATTCAGAATTAAAAATTGAAGGTGGGCCTGGGGTCGGTATAACTGGTAGAGTACTTGTCTAGCCTGTGCACAACCCTTTGTTCAGTTTCATTTCCACATGCAGTAAATAAACTGACAGTAGGGGAGGTCTGGGAAATGTTTGCAAGAGTAGATTCGCTTCCCAGATGTGTTTAGACGATGAACTATGGCAAGAGTTAAGTCATTTAAGTATTTTTGTTGTGTTCATTATTGTTTAGTCTAAAAAATTTTTATGTTGTAGAAAAGAGACCGGAGGATTAATTCACTTTGTAAGCCTAGTACCACTTTTTTTAGGTACAGCCTTCCAGCACACAGCCTTTTTGGGTTTTTTGAGGCAGGGTCTGGATGTGTAGTTCAGGCTGACCTTGAACTTGCAGCAGTCCTACTGCCTCAGCTTCTCAAGTATTGGACACGTGTGTGGCACCATGCGTGGCAGCACATGAACCTTTGGGCATAGACTGAATTCAGAATACAGCAGCTTTGAATTTCATGCTCTGTCCTGTGCGGCACCCCCCCCCCCCAGCACCGGGGATCAAAGTCAACCTCGTGCCTGCCCGACAGGTGCTTAAGCCACTGAGCAAAACTCCCGGCCCTAGCTTTTTTTTTTTTTTTTTTTTTTTGAGGCAGGGTCATACTATGTAGCTCAGGCCAGCTTTGGGCTTGCATTGTAGCCCAAGGTGACCTCGAACTCGCAATGCTCCGCCTACCTCAGCCTCCCGAGTGCTGGAATTAAAGGTGTGAGCCACCATGCCTGGCTCTGTGTTGTATATTGTTCAGAGTAGGACCCACCTGACCAGGACCTCATGCAAGGGAGCTTGCAGGAATGCAGAGCTGAGCTGTTCTAGTGTCACAGAATCTGCAAGGAGTTGCAGATGACCCATCAGAACCATTCTTCAGACCCTGTTGTGGTTGAGGCGGTGTCCTGTTGTGTTGCCCAGGCTGGCTATGACTTCCAGGACCCTACAGATCTTTTTGCCTTGGTCTCCCAAGAGCTGGACCACGGTTAAGTGTATCGCACATGACTCCATGCTGTTCACTTTTACAATTTCGGCACTGTTGAGGTTAAATAATGTTGAATGTAGTTCTGGGTTCCTAATCGACATCAACAGTATTAATTTTTCAATTGGCAAGGTTTAGAATTCACCAGTGTATAGATTTGGGGGCTCATTCTACAGCTGATGGCAATTGACAGTTGAGACAGTAAGTGCTTTTTTGTATTTTGATTTCCCGTTGAGGTGAGAAGTATGTGCTTGATGTACAGTTCTAGTAACGTCTTGGATGGTACAATTACTTTATTTTAATTTACTTTATTTCATTTAAGAGATTATCTTGATAATAACTAGTGGAGAAACACACGCAGTGCGTTACAAGTGCCTTGAACAATGAAATGAAGACATTTTGTATTCCTCTCTCACAGATATTGAAGCACAGATTCGAGAGATTCAAGGCAAGAAGGCAGCTCTTGATGAAGCACAAGGAGTGGGCCTTGATTCCACAGGTTACTATGACCAGGAGATTTATGGTGGAAGTGACAGCAGATTTGCTGGCTATGTGACATCCATCGCCGCCACTGAACTTGAAGATGTAAGTGACATTGCATGAGAGGCAAGCTAGCTCCTTCCTTCCTTTCTTTCAAAAAGAAGAAGTGGGAGTTTTCTGATTGATCTGCCTAGATTAGCAAGATGAAATGATGAGGATATCCTTCCTTTCTAAGGCTCAAAAGCTTCCTTGGAAGTGCACACTTCTGAAGCTTTATGTTGAAGACTAACTAATCTACCACAGCAACTCTAGATCATTAGTATTGTGAAGTAAATGCCTGAATTAGCACTCAGTCTAGATCTGTGGTGAATCTTTTGGCACGCGTGCCTCAGCGGGCTGTTTGTATCATTGAATGTTCTAAAAGGGTCACCATCACTGGTCTAGAGTAACGAAGTAATAAGTGACTGGATTGTGAATAGCTACTTGTTCTGTGATTCCCACTGCCCCCGCCTTTTTTTTTTTAGTGACAGGATCTTGCTGTGTGGTTTAGGCTGGCGTTGAACTTAACTGTGTAGCCCAGGCTAGTCTTGAACTTGGAGTGTTCTGAATGCTGGGACTACAGGCATGCACCATCAGGCCTAGGTTTCTTCATCTTTTTTGATTTGCTTCTTTTTAAAAATAAGATCCAGGGTCTGACCATATTGCTCAAGCTGTCCTCAAATTTGAGATCTTCCTGGCTCAGCCTCCTAAGTAGCTAAGATTATAAGCACATGCCATCATTCCCAGTCACTATGAATTATAGTTAATACTGTTTATTTTGCTCCTTTTGGCATCTTGATATGAATGGAATTTTTCTTGATATTTTTATTAGTGAGCTTTTTATATGTTTTAATTATGGAGGACAATTACTTTTTATTTTTAAATATAATCTCAAAGTGTTTTATATTTCATGTTTTTCCTGATGATCCCAAACATCAGATTTGATGAAATTTCTAACAGTTGTTGTATGATTCAGTAACTTTATATAATCAGACTGGTTATTTTTATGAAATTCAAGTCATTTTACTTCACAGTTGGCACTTTTTTTTTTCCTTGAGAAAACTCCAAGTCGCAAAGGTGAAATTTCTAGACGCCAACTGGGGACCAGCACTTTGGTTTCTTGTGCACTCATGGGAAAAGTCAGCAGGGCCTGGGGTTGTCATTCAGTCTTAGATCCGTGAGATGTGAGGGCTTCTGGAGAAGTGCCCAGGCTTACACTGTTGACACTGGAGAAGTCTCAGTATGTGACACTGCTCTGTTTAAACAGAGCAGATAGATTCGCAGTTACTGTTTGGTTGGTTGTTAAATAGTGTTTAAAATTGTATGTGGCAAAAGCAAGCAAAACAGAGTTCTAAATATGGTGTTTGTAGTTGCCACGTTTGAAGTAGGGTTTTCTTCTTGCTGAGTTTTAAGTGCTGACGTGTTTTGTGGCTTGGGGGGATCTCATTGCAGGACGACGATGACTACTCCTCATCGACAAGCTTGCTTGGGCAGAAGAAGCCAGGATACCATGCCCCCGTGGCATTGCTCAATGACATTCCGCAGTCAACAGAACAGGTGCCTTTTGTTTTTTTTTTAAACCATAGCTTAGCTAATCATCAGTGAATGTCTGAGCTCCTGTGGAAGTCCATAGATTTTAGAAACCAGTTTCTGGGATGCTTTGAGAAGAATTGATTTGGGAGAATTAGAAATAATTTATTTTGTAAAAGTAGTCATTCTGTGTGGGAATGTGAACATACATACGTCTTGTTTTCTTTCTTCTTTTTTTTTTTTTCCCTGCGGCACCAGGGATCGAACTCACAAACTCGCACCTGCCAGACAGGTGCTTAAGCCATTGAGCCAAACTCCCGGCCCTAGTTTTTTGAGGCAGGGTCGCACTATGTCGCTCAGGCCGGCCTTGCGCTCGTGTTGTAGCCCAAGCCAGCCTTAAACTCACAACGCTCCTCTTACCGCAGCCTCCCGAGTGCTGGGATTAAAGGCGTGTGCCACCACACGTCTTGTTTTCTTATGCTTTGTTCTTTCATGTTACCATCCATCCATGAGATGAAGCCGAATGTTTGGCATAGTGGCAGGCTCGTATTAACTGTGTGTTTCCCAGTGGTCTGGGTTTTGGTTGTGGTGCTCTGTGTGGTTATCTAACCTGTGCACTAAGGGAGACACCTATTTGCAGTATGATCCATTTGCTGAGCATCGACCTCCGAAGATTGCGGACCGAGAAGATGAGTACAAAAAACACAGGCGGACCATGATCATTTCCCCAGAGCGTCTTGATCCTTTTGCAGATGGTAATTCTTTCCAGCTTTTCTATACATGTTCAGAATTTATTTGTATTAAGTTGTCTTTAGCCCTTTGATTTTTTTTGGCATGCTTATGGATTTGCTTTTCTTTTTAAAGTCCCCCTTATTAGAGATTTGTATAGATTGGTTGAAGTCACAGATGCCATATTCTTCATCTTTATAATGCAAGTTTTCTTTCCAGGTAGAAGGACAAGAAACTAATGAGCCAATGCCATAGAAACGCAAAGGGTTAAAGGTTTTTCTTTTACTTTTGTTTTGGGTACTCTTTCTATATGTTGAACAAATATACTTTTCTGCTCAAAATACTTTCAAATTATTGGAAGTTTTTGTTCCGAAATCTAGAGATTTAGGACTATTACTTTGGAGAAACTATTTCTCACACTAGAGCTGTCCCCATATTGGTCTGAATATAGCTTAGTAAATGCACCTCCTTTGCTCTGAGCATAAAGCTAAAAGTGTATATCCAAAGACTGCTGGTCTAATAGTTGGAGTCTATTTTGCTAATTGTAGCGTGCAAGTCAGCACCAGGGGCATAGTGAGGCTGATGGAAGCTTCCTCAGGTGAGTGAGCTTCACAGTCAGAACGAGGTGCCTGTTTCTTAGGGTTAGATTTTGCTGCAGGTTTATAAGTTAGACTTTCAGCCTGCATGAATTAGTAGGGATATTCTTTTTTTTTTACGTGCATAATTGTAATTGATTTAAACATGTATGTCAGAATTCACAGGCCCATACTAACTGTCCTTAATTTCTTTCCTACAGCAGTACTGCTATATGCCAGTCCTGTCTGCATTCTTAAGGGTGCAGCTCAACACATCCTCTCTAGATTATGGTGAAAAAGTATTCCAAAGGAAGTCTTAGCTGAGCTAGTGTCAGAAAGAATGACACTGCCAATTGGGCATGATCTTCAGCATAGGAAATGTCTTAGAATTTTATGGTTTTTTTCCTGAATTATGATGCTATACTACTTGTATAGCTAATTATCACATTCTAAAGCATAATGTGCCTCTCTGAATCTTACTATATTATACTCTTTGGGCTTCTTTAAGATATTTTGAAGTTTGCAGTGCAAATACTAAAACTTTAACCAAGAGACTAACACATCTCTTTGTACACCACTTTTCTTCTGTTTGCATCATAATAATGTAGAAGTAATATATTTAAGTTATATGTTTCCAGTTGTAATTTATACTAAGAAATAAAAAATATGTTTCTGGGTCAACAAATCTTTAAAATAAAAAGCATGAAGCCCTTTTTCAGTAACAAGACATCAGAGTATGATTATAGGTATGTTTTTAAAAATGAACTTTTCTAAAGTACAATTGTTTTAGAATACTGTTGGAAGAACTTACCTAGTCATAGTTATTTGTAGTCAGGATTTTAACAGCTTGCAACAGGTAATGTTTTGCATTTAAATATCTTTCCAAAGTGTTACTAATGGTAAAGAGATAATTTTCTAGGCTTCTATTCTGCTGCTTGAAGTCAGAACTGCTGATGGAGACAAAGGCACGAAAGTGTACGTATTCCGGATTAGCAACCCAGGACCCATCACTTCTGAAGACTCTAAGCTGTGCTGTCATTTTGTTTTTATATGCATCAAAAGTATTTGTTTTAAACTGCTGTAGATATGTTTGTGTTCAAACAGGTTAAATTGATCAGCAAACTCAATAAAAAGTAAGATGTATAATTATTAAAGTTTTCCATCAAAAATTAATTAAATGATTATCAAATAACATAATATTAGAGCAGGGCAGAGAAGTCAGTTGAACCTAATTTCCCTTTATTTATTGTATTCTTGTCCTGTTGCTGTTCTTTTCTGCAGGAGGGAAGACCCCTGACCCTAAGATGAATGCTCGGACTTACATGGATGTAATGCGAGAACAGCATTTGACTAAAGAAGAGGTGTGTGAACCTGTCATTTTCATGGTCATGAAAGAAAGTGAAGGAAGTTGAAGTTGAGACACTTCTGTGAAAAATTTTTTTCTTTTTGCTATTTGTTATGCAGATAACATTTTAATAATATTGCAATTAAGTTGAGGAAGAACCTTTTCCCTGAATTCTGTCTCTTCTCAAATGAAACTTCCCATTTCTTAGTCCTTTTCTAGTCCAGGATCCTTTGGCCATTGTGAATGTATCTGTCTTAGCAGTGAGTGAGTCTCTGAGAAGGTTGACGATGTGTCGTCAAAGCCATCGTGTTAGGGAAGAGTTGAATGGTTGTGCTATTCTTTAAAGGATATTTTGTAGGATTCACTTTGAATGTGGATGGAAGTTCCAGGTAAATCCTTTTGGCCTACAGTGATTATTCCTTCTAAAAAGCATGTGTCTACATGAGCCTGGAAATAAAGAGAAGAATGAAACTAAGAAATGGGACCACCAGTAATGTAGTAGGGAGAAGTATGTTAAGAAATGTTAAGAAGTATGTTAAGAAGTGGGACCACCAGTAACGTAGTAGGGAGAAGTATGTTAAATAGAAATGACGATGTTAATGACGTAAAAACATATTAGAAGAAATGTAAAAGCATATTAAGAAATGTTAAGTATGTTAAGAAGTATGTTAAGAAATGGGACCACCAGTAATGTAGTAGGGAGAAGTATGTTAAGTAGAAATGACGATGTTAATGACGTAAAAACATATTAGAAGTATTTTTCCCAGTGTTGAGATTGAACCCAGGCCCTCATGCACTCTAGGCAAGCTCTACACCCCTTCCCATGAAAGCATTTAATTTTTTTATCATTAAGTATATAGTTTTCTTTAATTTCATAACATTTTTTGTTGTTGTAGTTTATTAGTACCTGTGTTTACATGTCTTGGGTGGGGTTGGCGTGTACATAGCACATCTTAATTCCTTTTTTCATTCATTTTTCTCCCTTCCAAAACTGTTGGTCCCTTTCCCCTTTGAAAGTGATCTGTCTCCCTACTTCTGTAATCAGTCTTGTATTTTGCTCTTTATTTTTACTGTGTTTCTCATATGTGAGAATGTGTGATTTAAGCTTGTGGGAAGCGTTTTGAAGATAAATATTCTGCACTTTTTCAAATGTTTTTCAGAGAGAAATTAGGCAACAGCTAGCAGAGAAAGCTAAAGCTGGAGAACTGAAAGTCGTCAATGGAGCAGCAGCGTCCCAGCCTCCCTCAAAGCGAAAGCGGCGCTGGGACCAAACTGCTGATCAGACTCCTGGTGCCACTCCCAAAAAGCTGTCCAGCTGGGACCAGGCAGAGGTGATTGCTTTTGATGTTTTATTGTTTCTATTGAAATGTTTTTCTCTATGATGGAATTTACTACTGTGCTAGGGTGGCTTAAACGACAGAACCGTGTGTTCTCACAGTTGTGGAGGCTCCAAGCCCAAGGTCTGTGTGCCTCAGAGTTGGCATCTGGTGGCAGGGTCTCTGTCGCTGTGTCCTCACATGTCCTTGCTGTGTAGTGTCTTGTGAAGACACTGGTCATATCGGAGTAGGCCCCACCTGTGGGAGTGCATTTTACTCTCCCTGGCCCAGTCACTGAATGCAGTCTTAAAGGTGCTGGGGTGAGAACTTGCCCATGGGATGGGGGTGGTTCAGCCTTACCTTGGGATGTCATCAACGCATTTGCTTGCTGCCTTGTGGACCTTAGCCTTCCTCTCTTCTCATGTTCTGCCTCCTCTCTCGCATAGGAGCTGTTCATTGTTTTTAGGAAAAGAACCACTGTGCACCAGGAATGTTTCTCCGTTCTGTCCTCCTTTTCCGCCCTCACCCCATTCCGTATCTACACTAGGAACCCTTCAGCGCGTGCTGTCTACCCGCTGTCCGCATATCTAGTCCTTGCTTTCTGTGTGCAGTGCCTCGAGGTCACTGGACCTTCATGTTGCTTAGTCCAGAAGTTTGCTTTCTGATCAACCCTCCTGCTACTCAGGGCTTTGCCGACTTTCTGGATACCCTTTTTATGCTCAGCCTCTGGGGCTGAGTCTCACCCTCCTCCCTGGCTGCTGTTCTCACTCTTTGTTTGTTGGGTCGTCCTCTTTTGCAGCGCTGAGCTTTGGGGTGTGCTGGTGCTCAGTCCTGGGAGTTCTCATCGCTGTGCAGCCCCTCCCTAGGACTTCATTTCTGTCCCTGTGCCCAATGCGTAAGACAACTCCCACGTTGTTAAATCTGTCTCCTAAGACGTGTGTGTTTGTCACACATGATGCTCTTGCTTAGCAGTTTCAAGCTAGTGTTTCTAGAACAAAGTAAAATGACTAGTTCTCTGTACTTACCCCTCCATTTCCTGCATATCAGCTATCTTGGGTCATCCTATCCTGCTCTCTCACCCCATTTCCTCACTGCCAGCACAGGTTGTCAGTGTCACCTGGAAATATGTGTAACTAGGGTCTTTGTGTCTTCTGTTTCTACCACCCCAATAAATCATTATTAGCTCTAGTCAGTATTAATGGGGATTTATTACCTGTGAGAAAAGACCTGTCATACAATGGCAGTGTTTTCGTGCTCCCAGGAGTGGACCATGTTAACCCTGAACATCCTTGCCATACATTTCAGTTTCGAACCCTGAGAACTCCCTATTTGACTTGTATGAGAATTTGTTGCTCCTGAATGTAGTTAATTACTAACTTTAGGAACTTCAGTTCTGTGGCTGACGTTCAGTGCTCTTCTGAAAACAGATAAACTTGTTCTGCTGGTAACTGTTTAACTGTATTCTTACGATAACCACATGTATCGTAGTTTATTAGCTGGGCATAGTGCCACACACCAAGTGCTTGGGAAGCTGAGGCAGGAGGATTGCCTTGAGTTTGAGGCCAGCCTGAGCTACATAGTAAGACCTTGTTTTGAAAAGCAAAAACCAAACAACATATAAAAGACTATGTCTCTCTTGTTAGAGCTACAGAAACCCTGACTGACACAAATCCTCTCCAGGATTGAAATAGGGTGGTAGGAGGCGGTTGAAAGGTGACCATCTAGACAGTCCAAAACATTCTAATTTATTGAGTACACACAGTTGGGACACAATATAAAAACAGTGTTTCTTAGAATGTGTGGATTCCTTCTCCTATAAGTGGCGTATAGTCTGGGAGCCTCAGCCTGAGAAGTGCTGCTGCAGTTGGAGCTGTATGTCTTCCATTGTGGGCCTAGACAGGAAAACCTTAGTGATTTTTTTTCTTCCTAAGACAGTTCTTAGTGACATATCCAGGGTTCATATCCAGTTTTTGCTTTTTGTTTTTTAATCTAGGACTTTTTTCCGCCTCTGTATTCGAACTTTTATCTTTGGTCTTGGTCATAAACATGTTTGCTAAGTGTCTTTTAAGTAGAAGGATTGTATAGAGACTAGAACTAAAGCATTCATTTGTTTAAAGTTTTAACAAAAGTTTGATAGTTATTTCTCGGTGGTTTTGTAAGTGTATGAAATAATTTTGTTTTGCTCTGTTCAGACCCCTGGGCATACCCCTTCTTTAAGATGGGATGAGACACCAGGTCGTGCAAAAGGAAGTGAAACCCCTGGAGCAACCCCTGGCTCAAAAATTTGGGATCCCACCCCGAGTCACACACCTGCAGGAGCTGCTACTCCAGGCCGAGGAGACACACCTGGCCATGCAACACCGGGCCATGGAGGCGCAACTTCCAGTGCCCGTAAAAACAGATGGGATGAGACCCCCAAAACCGAGAGAGGTATGCTGGGAGTGTCAGGGTGCACGTGTGGGTTAGGACTGGTTTAGGCAGATGTGTCACCCAGGTATATAACCAGCTGCTGGGAGACAGCTGAACAGATTGTGGGCCTCATTTTTTTCCCTTCTTGAAGGTTTTTTGTTGTTGTTGTTGAGACAGGGTTTCACTGTATAGTCCTGGCTGGCCTTGAACTCACAGCAGTTCTCCGGCTTCAGCCTCCTAAGTGCTAGGATTACAGGGCTGTGCTATCACACCCGGATTGAAGAGGTTTAAGGTTTATTTTGTAAAGAATTTTAGAAGGACTGGCTTGACGATCGTAACCTTTTGTGTTTTATTGTGGTTAAATATACCAAGCATTAAATTTACCGTATTGTTTTTAAGGATACAACTCTGGGGTATTAGTCCACTCTGAGTGTTGTGTACCCTCACCAGTGTTCATTTCTAGGACTTTTTCATTGTCCCAGTGAAATTCCTTATCCATTCAGCGGCCTGTTCTCTCACCCTTCCACTCTGGTAACCTTTGTTTCTACATTCTGTCAGTTTGCCTACATGAATTTGCCAAAATGCTTGTTTTGTGTGTAGATGATTATAAGCTCTGTTTCGCAAATTGTTCCCAAGGATAACTGTGGCAAGTTAAGATTGAATAGTCAGGTGCACAGTTAAGAGTTTTGTGAAGTCCGTTCATGGTGTGGGAGTGCCACACAGTACTGGATGGCAGAGGCAGTGTAGGATTTTCCATGCAGAGTTCTCCCATTTGCGCACAGAGGGACAGAACATAGCTTGTGACGCAGAGTGCTACCTCTGCATAGTGATGTTCTGAGTGGTAAAAAATAACTTTGTTTTCTGTTAATGGTGCATGTGTGTTTTGGTAATCAGTAGAAAAGCAACAAAAGAAGTAGTACATTGGGAACATTAAAATTTTAAGTGCATGTCTTTTTAAGAATGCTCTGCATTCTTCTGCATATGTGAGGGTGGATGTGTAACTGAGGGTGAACAGTGTTGTTTTAGCAGTGCTTAATATTGTGGTCTTTCTGGCCCTTCCTCTTTGAAGATACTCCTGGGCATGGAAGTGGATGGGCTGAGACTCCTCGAACAGATCGAGGTGGAGATTCAATTGGAGAAACACCGACTCCTGGAGCCAGTAAAAGAAAGTCCCGTTGGGATGAGACCCCAGCCAGTCAGATGGGTGGAAGCACTCCTGTTCTGACCCCTGGAAAGACACCAATTGGCACCCCAGCCATGAACATGGCTACCCCGACTCCAGGTAGAAACTCTTATTGCAAGTAATCGTGTTTCCTTTTGGAGCTGTTTTAATCTATCTATCTATCTATCTTTCTTTCTTCCTTCCTTCCTTCCTTCCTTCCTTCCTTCCTTCCTTCCTTCCTTCCTTCTTTTCTTTCTGGTTTGCTGCATGCCATTAATGACAGCTTTTAACAAGAATGAGAGAACACAGAATCAGTCTTGGTTTGTATTTGTAACATGAAAGTGATTAAATATTAGGGTTGATCTTACGTCGCTGCACCTTAAATTTGTCTCTTTGGTAGGTCACATAATGAGTATGACTCCTGAACAGCTTCAGGCTTGGAGGTGGGAGAGAGAAATTGATGAGCGAAACCGCCCACTCTCTGATGAAGAATTGGATGCCATGTTCCCAGAAGGATATAAGGTAGGCACAGTGCATATTAGTGTGATACTGAGGATATGAATTTTCAGTTTTGTTGAAAAGTTGACTTATAAGTGTGCATTGGTCTTACACAGATTTATGAAAGCCACGCCATACTTTTAGCTATTTCCAAACGTATTTCAGCTATTCCAGAAAATAATAGAGATGAAAAGAAGTGAGTAGTATGAAGCATCTACTATTTTTTGAAAGTGAAACATCTCAAGGATTTCTGGGGGGTGTGGGCTACCCTTTGGGTGCCCCCGAGTTAGCAGCGTGGCATACCTTACAAGACTTTACACCTGGTAGGCGAGAGGCAGTGAACCATGTTCTTTTTTTTTTTTTTTTTTTTTTTTGGTGGCACTGGGGATCAAACTCACAACCTCGCGCCTGCCAGGGCAGGTGCTTAAGTCACTGAGCCAAACTCCCAGTCCTGGTTTTGTGAGGCAGGGTTGCACTATGTAGCTCAGGCTGGCCTTGCGCTCGCGTTGTAGCCCAAGCCGGCCTCGAACTCACAACGCTCCACCTACCTCAGCCTCCTGAGCGCTGGAATTAAAGGCGTGCACCACCACGCCTGGCTAGTGAACCGTGTTCTTAACCTGCAGGTTCCTTTGAACTGTGATTTTCTCCGTGCCTAGCACTCTGGGGATATTTGCTGACTTAAAGGTGCTCTGCTTATGTAGCTAGTGTCATAACCAAGGTTGCGGTCGGTCATCAGATGGCCTTCCCAGTGACGGTGGCTGTTTCATAGTGTGCAGTGTGTGCATATCCCTTCTCCCGGTAGGGGGAGGTCTGTGTGAGTGAGTGTCTCAGGGGTCGTCATCTGCTCTAAAGCTTTGAGCCTCCCCGTAGTGGGGTGGGTACGGACAGCCTGAGCTCACTTGCCCTAATAATACCTTCTTCACTTGTAGTCACTGATTTCCTTAGTGTCCGTGGGAGGAATAATTCTCTCTTGTGAATCCTTCTGATGAGTATCATCATTTTTTTTCCAGTCAGATTTCATTGGTGTGTTTTAGATACACAAAATGATCACATTCATCATAGAGAATTTGTACCTGTACATGATACAGCTTGATTTTTTTGTTTTCCATTCTCTTCTCCCTCCAACCCCTCCCTCTTCTCCATTTACAAAAGTTTTGTTTCCTTTTTTCCTTCTTTTCTCTCTCTCTCTTTTTTTTCAATTTTCCCTTTCCCTTTTCCCTACCCCTTCCTTTTTTCCCCTCCCTATTTGAACATTTTCTTCCTATTTAGCAATACCTAATATACATTTTGGACCTTATTTAGACTTTGTTTCTCACACCAGAGAAACAGTGCCATATTTACACGTCTGATTTATTTCACTTCAGAGTATGGTCTCAAGGTGCATCCATTTACCTAGAAATGTCTCGAGCTTATTCTTCTTTATGGTAAAGTATGAGGAGTACAGTCCTTAAAAGTCAATACTGAAAGACAGTAGACTTATAAGTTCTTTGTGCAGAGTGATGCTGCTGTAATTGACATTGACTTCATCAGCCTCTCAGAATAAATTCCAGTTTATTCAAAGTGAGGAGTCAGTGGTCTGTGCTGAGTATATGAACTAGCAGTACAAAAAAAGGATAGTGAAGCACAGAAAGCATCAACATATATTTAATACAATATATAGTTGATGTTTTTAGGCACAGTAGTTCATGCTTATTAGAGAAGACCTGTCTAGGCTTATTGACTTGCCCAAGAAGTTGTATTTTTTTAAAAAAGCCTTCCACCAACTTTCGAAGGTTTTGTTTTGTTTTGTTTTGTTTTGTTTTGTTTTTTGGTACCAGGTATCGAACTCATGACTTCCTGCTTGCTGAAGATTTTTTTTTTTTCACCCTCAGTTTTACAAAAATTTTTTTTGCAAAAAAAGTTTGATTAGGTGATTTGTGTTTTACAAGACTTTGGTAAATATTTTGGTTTTAGTTTACACATTTATCTTTTCTACAATTTCAGACTTACAGATTTATTTTTGTAGTGCAGTAGATGATGTCACTGTTTCATTTTGTTACTAAACTATGTAACCTTTATACAGTATTTGTACCATGTGAGTATATTTCTATTTATGTGAATACCTGTACATTTTATTTTCTCTAATAGAATTTTTTGGAAATCACTGATTTATGTTTTATAATTTCCAAATTTTAATCTGTTATGTTGACTTATCAACATTTTTGTACAGATTGTTTGAAAGCAATTACAATTTTATAAGCCTGTCTCACGCATTTCCTTATTTCCCCGTACTCCTGATACATTTACTTAAATTTTAGTTAGCACATAAGAAGTATGAATATTTGTCACATAGAACAGTGAAATATTTTTCTTTAAGTAGCTAAAAATTTCCTAGCTAACAAGCTGTAAAATATTTTAAGTGTAAATACAATTTATGTTCTTCAGCTTATAAAGTCGAGAAAATGCTGACCTGCCTTTGAACTCTTAGGTCCTTCCACCTCCAGCTGGTTATGTTCCGATTCGAACTCCAGCCCGGAAGCTGACGGCAACGCCAACACCATTAGGTGGGATGACTGGTTTCCACATGCAGACGGAAGACAGAACTATGAAAAGTGTTAATGACCAGCCATCTGGAAATCTTCCATTTTTAAAACCTGATGATATTCAATACTTTGATAAACTCTTGGTAAGCGATAATAACAAAAACAAATTGCTACATTTTGTTGGAGAGTTGAAGTTGTGACTCCCTTTTTTTTTTGGTACTGGGAATCAAACTCAGGACCTTGAACTTGCCAGGCAGTTGCTTATGCCGTTGAGCTATATCACTGGCCTCTTAAAATTGTAACATCTTTACGTACCTTTAAATTTTTCTTTTTACTATAGGTTGATGTTGATGAGTCAACACTTAGTCCAGAAGAGCAAAAAGAGAGAAAAATAATGAAGCTGCTTTTAAAAATTAAGAATGGAACACCTCCCATGAGAAAGGTAAGTATCAGCCTAATACATTTTGTTGATTATGTTTTTATGTTTAGCAGTCTTACATTCTTTTAATCTTTATCAGGGGCATGGAATCAGGGAAAGATAATGTATTATGAAGGTTTAGTTTTCTGAATCAAAGAATTTTGTGCTTCTAAGGATACAGAAAAAGAAATGATCCTTTTTGTTCTTTAGGCCAGTGTGTATAAGACTTGCAGGTAGTAAATGGGGTTATGTGAGGAGCTGTGTCAGCACCACGTGCGACTCAAGAAGCAGGCGGTCCTAGAAGGGAGGCAGGTGTGTGGCATGCACTCCGCGTTCTGGAATTCTCAGTTGCTCTTTGTCACGTAGCTCTACTCTGGAGTCCTCGTGCTGCTCTGTAAAGTGTCTGCCAGAGTATACACTGCAGTAGGAAGTTACTGAAAATCTTCCTGGAGTAATTTGCTCTCTCACAAATGCTTGACTACAAAAAACTTACTCGTATTACTCTTTTTTTTCCCCCCCAGGCTGCACTTCGTCAGATCACTGATAAAGCACGGGAGTTTGGAGCTGGGCCTTTGTTTAATCAGATTCTTCCTCTGCTGATGTCTCCTACACTTGAGGACCAGGAGCGCCACTTACTCGTGAAAGTTATTGATAGGATATTGTACAAACTGGACGACTTAGTGCGACCATATGTACACAAGGTTTGCCGTCAAGTGTTTTTTGTTTTTTTTTTTGGTACTGGGAATTGAGCTCATGACCTCACACTTAAATTGTCAAGTGTTTTTGTTGTCTTTTTTTTCCGCAAGTGTTGTCCCTAATGGTTTTAGGTTTTTTTTCCTTTTGAGACGAGGCAGGGGGCTGGCCTTGAACTCATGTAGCCAAGTCTGCCCTTGAACTGTCAGTGATTCTCCTGCCTTAGCCTCCTGAGTGCTGGGATTACAGGTGTGCACCACCACACCCGGCTGCTTTTTTTAATACAGAAGAAATTTATGAGTTTGATTTTTTTGGACCAGTTTCTGTATTTTTAAAATTTAAAAATTCTTTTTAAGCGCCGGGCCTGGTGGCACACGCCTTTGATCCCAGCACTCAGGAGGCTGAGGTAGGAGGAGCGTTGTGAGTTCGAGGCCGGCCTGGGCTACAATGTGAGCGCAGTGCCGGCCTGAGCTACACAGTGCGACCCTGCCTCAAAAAACCAGGGCTGGGAGTTTGGCTCAGTGGCTTAAGCACCTGCCCTGGCAGGTGCGAGGTTGTGAGTTCAATCCCCAGTACTGCAAAAAAAAAAAAAAAAAAAAAATTCTTTTTAAAAAGCAGATTCTATACGTTCACAGTAGAAAGGGAAAGTTCACCCTTTGCAAGGTGCTCAGTGGACCAGAGTTAAGTTTACTTGTCCACAGGTGCATACATCAAGCACAGAGAAGCAGGTTTACAAAGATGGCCTTTTCTTGTTTTTACTTTAATGGGCTCATATTTTTACTTTAATGGGCTCATAGTTCTCTTATTTTTTGTTTGTTACTGTCTTTCTTGGTAAGAGTAATTGTAAATTTTTCTTTCTTCACTGAGGATTGAGTCCTGGGCCTCACACATGCTAGGCCAATCTCTTTTTAAAATTGTATTTTGAGACAAGGTCTTAACCATGGTGAAAGTGCTTCCCTAAAGATTACAATCCTCCCTCAGTTTATTGAGTAGCTGGATTTACAGATGTGCACCACCACTCCTGTTTCCTGTGTAAAAAATGCTAAATACTTGTTAGTCTACATGGTTAACTGTTCACTGTAGTTTTCATCTGTATCAGGGGTTTGAAATTGTGTAATTGAAAATTCTTAATTTTTCTCAAGAGGAATTTCCTGTTTTGTTTTTTAACCTGAATGTGACATCAGTAATTGATATAAAAGATTGACTACTGTTTTTGTTTTTTCTTTTCCTTTTTCAGATTCTTGTGGTCATTGAACCACTGTTGATTGATGAAGATTACTACGCCAGAGTGGAAGGCAGAGAGATCATTTCTAATTTGGCTAAGGTATTTACATTTGGTTTGTAGAGACGAGAGCTTGACTCTGTTGAGGTATTGGTTATAGAAAGTTGGGGCTGAAAGTTGATGCTACAAGCTTTTTCTCCTTTGCTTTTAGGCTGCTGGTCTGGCTACTATGATCTCCACCATGAGACCTGACATAGACAACATGGATGAGTACGTCCGTAACACGACAGCTCGAGCCTTTGCTGTCGTTGCCTCTGCCCTTGGCATCCCTTCTTTATTGCCATTCTTAAAAGCAGTGTGCAAAAGCAAGAAGTCCTGGCAAGCCAGACACACGGGTATTAAGATCGTACAGCAGATCGCTATCCTTATGGGCTGTGCCATCTTGCCACATCTCAGAAGCTTAGTTGAAATCATTGAGCACGGTGAGTTATCATAGCACTTCGTCTTTTCTGTAAAGGACAGTCGTCCTGGAATTTGGGCTGTGGAATTAGGGAGACAAGTGGACAGCCTTACTTCCACAGACGTCTTATATTTTTATAATGGACTTTGTGATACTATTTTCCACAGACTGGCTCATACTGTTGTTTGCCGTTTAAGTTTATTGGTACAATTTGCTTAATTTATCGTGTGAGTAGATTCTGCAGTTTGCCTAAATGGTTAGCTGTAGCTGCACAAATCTGGTTGAGTCTGTGGAGATTGGGCCGCTTTGGTGTGTAGATAAAGCCTGTGTTGGGTTTTATAGGTCTCGTGGATGAGCAGCAGAAAGTTCGAACCATCAGTGCATTGGCCATTGCTGCCTTGGCTGAGGCAGCGACTCCTTATGGTATTGAGTCTTTCGATTCCGTGCTGAAGCCTCTATGGAAGGGTATCCGCCAGCACAGAGGAAAGGTAACACACCAGTGAAATGCTGAGTTTGGATTTCTCATCAGTAGAGTGAAGGCAACACAAATCTAATTTTCTCGTTTTTCTTGAACTGGAAAATAGGGTTTGGCTGCCTTCTTAAAGGCCATTGGATATCTGATCCCTCTCATGGATGCAGAATATGCCAACTACTATACCCGAGAAGTGATGTTAATCCTTATTCGAGAATTCCAGTCTCCTGATGAAGAAATGAAAAAGATCGTGCTGAAGGTCATTGTTCTACATTGTTACATATCTGTTAACTGGGTTTGTTTAATGGTACAGTGGGAATTTCACGTTACTGTTTTAAAATCATTAGTATGTTGTATTAGTACTGTGTTTGATCTTTTGTTTTTGACCTTTAGGTGGTAAAACAATGTTGTGGAACAGATGGTGTAGAAGCAAACTACATTAAAACAGAGATTCTTCCACCTTTCTTTAAACACTTCTGGCAGCACAGAATGGCTTTGGATAGAAGAAATTACCGACAGGTAAGCTATTCAAAATATTTTAAGATCATTTTCACTAACGTTCCTTTTGTTGCCTCCTAGTTTGTGTGTGTGATTGTGAGAAAGGATTTGGCTTTTCATCATCCACTTAACTTTCATTTTGATTTTGCATATAGGATAAGTACTTAAATGGAATTGATTTTTCCTTTTGTTTTGTTTTCCTTTCTTTTTTTTTCTTTGGTGGCCCTGGGCAATGAACCCAGGACAGTGAGCATGTGTTCTACCAATGAACTATATTCCTGTCCTTTTAAAGATTTGTTTTATTTTGAGATAGAGCCCCACCAAATTGCCTAGGCTGGGCTCTAGCTTGCCGTCGTCCGTGATGCCAAACAACTGGGATTGCAGGTGTGTGCCCTGCGCCCTACAGCATCCATGTCTTTGTCCAGAACTTTCAGTGTTTTATCTGGCAGGCTGAAGTATGGACACAGTCTTACCTTGTATCAATTTGTCTTAGGCTCATTTAAATTTTTTTGTAATTTTTTAAGTTTCTCATTAGAAATTACCCTTTCTCAGTGTATTTACTTAGCCAAGTAGTCCATTTAGAATATTAGGTTTTCATGATGTTAACAAGCAATAGATTGAAAGGTCTTTCTTTTGTCCTTTTAGTTAGTTGATACCACTGTGGAGTTAGCAAACAAAGTAGGTGCAGCAGAAATCATATCCAGGATTGTGGACGATCTGAAAGATGAAGCTGAACAGTACCGAAAAATGGTGATGGAAACAATTGAGAAAATTATGGGCAACCTGGGAGCAGCCGACATTGATCACAAACTTGAGGAACAGCTGATCGATGGTATTCTTTACGCTTTCCAAGAACAGACTACGGAGGTAATGATAACTGATTAGGATGGCATACAGCCAAGGCTTTCATATCTGTAGGGAAACCTGTAATTTTTCAAGTAAATTTCCCTAAAAAGTAATAAAGTGTGTAATAATTTTAAAAGCATGTATGCTCTCCCTTGTCAACTGTTCCTTTACCCATCAAATGTTTTGGATTTGATGCTTTTAAAAAAAAAGTCTGTGGTTGGAAGAAGTTGGACATTGTTCATTATCACTTGTCAGTCATAAAGAAACAAAGTTTTGGTTTTTTCTTTTTTTTTTTTTTAAATGCAACTTTGCTTTTCTTTCATAGGACTCAGTAATGTTGAATGGCTTTGGCACAGTGGTCAATGCACTTGGAAAACGAGTCAAACCCTACCTGCCTCAGATCTGCGGTACAGTTCTGTGGCGTCTGAACAACAAGTCGGCAAAAGTGAGGCAGCAGGCAGCGGACTTGATCTCTCGCACTGCTGTGGTCATGAAGACTTGTCAAGAGGTAAACGCCCTCCACCCCCGCTTCCCCCCCGAACAGCCCGGTGTAAATAGTGACATTCTCACCTTTCTCTCTGGCTGCAGGAGAAGCTGATGGGGCACTTGGGTGTCGTGCTGTATGAGTATTTGGGTGAAGAGTACCCCGAAGTATTGGGAAGCATTCTTGGCGCGTTGAAGGCTATTGTAAATGTAATAGGTATGGAATGTGTTGGTCATTTTGTTGTTGTTTAACTACTTTTCTATTTTTGAAAGTAAAATATAGACCCATATTTAGCAGCTTGGGTGACTTTTATTACCTTTTTAAAAATACACTTCAAGACTGTAGTTGTCAGATGCAGTCACAACAATCATTTATTCTTAAAGCCTTTTAGCTTAATAGGAAAAAGGGGCAAGTTTGGGAGCTGTGAGAGGTGAGGAATTGTCACAACTCAGAACTTTGGAGCCATGGAAGAGGGGGCTTGTAGGACGAGTGAACCTGCTGAAGACTTCATCATGTTCTGGGGGCAAGGTGAGGGTGGGGCTTTACTTTGTTGTAGAATGAAATTGCAGATATTTATTTAACCTTGAATTAGCACATTGTGAGGACAAATTTTTTTGTTGCTGTCAGTTCAAGGAACATACTTGGAAGAAAAGTGGATTGATAAAGTCATTATCTGATCTTTTTATATGCAGATGTTTAAAACTGTCCATTAAATTTTTCTTTTCTTTCCTTTTTTTTTTTTTTTTTTTTTTTTTTTTTTTTTTTTTTTTTTTTTTTTTTTTTTTTTTTTTTTTTTTTGCGACACTGGGGATTGAACCCACAACCTTGCGCCTGTCAGGCGCTTAAGCCATTGAGCCAAACTCCTAGCTCTAGTTTTTTGAGGCAGGGTCGAACTATGTAGTTCAGGTTGGCCTTGTGCTCACATTGTAGCCTTGGTGGGCCTCGAGCTCACAACACTCCTCCTACCTCAGCCTCCTGAGTGCTGGGATTAAAGGGGTGCACCACCATGCCCAACCGTCCGTTCAGTTTTGTAACCCAAAGTAAAAACACAAGTATATTAAAAATGATTTTGGGTTTAGAGAACAAAGCTTTGTAGTCTTTTAGGAAAAAGTATGAAAACGCAGATTATGATATGCATAGCAAACAGATGATTTCTTGTGTTTAACTACTTGAATGTTAAGTGCTATCTCAAGTAACTTCTTGGTCAGAAGTTACCTAGCAAGAAGTCAGAATACCTGGCTGTGGTAGCCACTGTTCTCATTTTAGTAAAGAACATTTATATGGTTTGGATGGATCTTTGATCACATTTACTTATAATTCCCAATTCAGCCCCGTGGTGTCTGCCGGCATGATAGCACTCACCAGAGTTGGTTACTCGGCCTCTCTCAGGGCACTGCTCGCAGGGAGTCATGAGCTGGGCTGTTTGTAGGGAGACGTGGGACGAGCTCTGGAGAGCGCAGAGCGAGCACCTCTAGTCAGAGCAGGAGCCCCTGCCAGCTGCCTCCTTTCTTCTCTCTTCGTAGGTGTAAATCCCATCCAAGTATGCCCTGCATTGCAGGGAGACTGCAGCTCTGTATGTTTTGGCAGTTAAAGGGTAAGGGGGCCCTTTCTGGAAATTTTTGCTTTAATTTACATGTCTACCTCTGGCGAATATTGTTGTATATGGCCAGATGCTTCAATGTCCCCATACTTCATTGTCAGTGAATATAATGCCAGTGGATAAAAGTGCATTTCAGAACCAAAGAAAACCTTTATTATCGAGTATCCATCATTCTTTAAATCACTTCACTGATTTCTTTCGTTTCTGTGCATAACCAAAAGTTCTTAATAAAAAGTTGAAAACAGTTCTGAATCTGGTCAGAATCTGGGGCTTTCTCTTTCCTTAGGCAGCTGTCAGTTTATATCTCTGCCTAGTCACGTGTTTTACATTACCAAGTAGAAGGCAGCATGAGCAGGCAGAAGTTGCTGTCCAGTGCTGACTGAGCGCGTTGCCTTCTGTTACATAGGTATGCACAAGATGACCCCGCCGATTAAGGATCTGCTGCCCCGACTCACTCCCATCTTGAAGAACAGGCATGAGAAAGTACAGGAGAACTGTATCGACCTTGTGGGACGCATTGCTGACAGGTAAGCAGGTGGCCTAACCATTTTTATAAAGTGCTCTCGTTCAGTCACTTTGCGTGGAGGTAGCAAGATTTCCTGGGTGTTGTACATGTGACATATGGGGTGTCTAGTGTTGATGTGTTTGGTCATTTTCAACTCGATTAGCAGTGGGATGTGGCATATAGTTTTGACTAAATCAGCTCTTTTGAAGAGTAGTAATAACTTATTTAACGTTCAGCATGAGTTAATAGTGACATTTTTGGAACAGAATTTGCTGGGGGAGGATGGACCACGTGGTAGAGTGTGTGTGTGAGGCCTTGGGCTTGATCTGCAGCACTACACAAGAAATATTTTTTTCTTTTTTATTAGGGGAGCTGAATATGTGTCTGCAAGAGAGTGGATGAGGATTTGCTTTGAACTTTTGGAGCTCCTAAAAGCGCACAAAAAAGCTATTCGTAGAGCCACAGTCAACACATTTGGCTATATAGCAAAGGCCATTGGGTGAGTATCTCCTTTTTTTATTATGGCGCAATAGATTTATTATGGTATTGGGAAACACTTCTGTGTAAAAATCTCTTGAGGCGTAGTAGGATCAGTGTAGTTGAGAAAGTGTATCATTTAACCATTGCCCTTCCACATTTTAAAGTTTTTTTTGAAAAATTCATTGAAAAAAATGTAATTGAATTAGAGTAGATGGAAAGCTTTAAAATTCCTGTTAGTCAACTTCAGATATTTTCAGGGAGGGTCAGAAACAGTCCCATTTTCAAAATAATTTCAAATTTTTGGTCCTTTTAGAATATTGCTTAAAATAGTAAGGCAGGTTCTTACTATCACAGCATAATTTGTACCTCATATTAGGGTGTTGTATGTTTTTTAAAAGTCGCTCTGTGATTAGTCCGTAGTTATAAATGAATTAGAGCAGAGCTTTAAAAGACAGTCTGCCCACTTCTCCATGAGAACCAGGCACGGTGGAATAGTGATGCAGCAGATGAGATACTCTAGGGACCTGTGGCTTAGTAACTAAGAAAATGCTTCTGAGCAGTGTACAGAAGTCAGGGTAACTGGGTAGCGCGCCCCACCCCACCCCACAAAACACGCGCACTGTCCTCCCCCTCACTGTTTGTTAGCGGTGGTATCTGTTTCAGTGGCGATGGGGTGAGGGTGTCTGCAGTGCCCACAGTGCTGCCCCTGGGTCCTCGTGAGCTGCGGTGGTGGCGGAAGAAGCGGGACAGGAACAGGGACAGGCCCTGCCCAGGCGCGTGGAGGCAGAGCTCTGGCTGCTGCTGGCCTGTGAGCTGCTCAGCTTGTGCCCATTGTGACCACCCAGAGGATGGCCTTAAACGTGTACTTAATACATTTCTGTTTCAGAACCTTTATAGATGGAAAACGATGTTTGAAAATTAATCCACTTTTGTCTTTAAAACTGAAACAGCAGGGCTGACTTGAGAACACTGCGTTTTTTCATAAAATTACCAGTTCCTAGTAATTGCTTACTTGATTTCTATGCATATTTAATTCTCCCCGAAAGAATTTTGCCTTGTGACAGTTTGCTGACACTGCTTTCTTTCCAGCCCTCATGATGTATTGGCCACACTCTTAAACAACCTCAAGGTTCAGGAGAGGCAGAACAGGGTGTGCACGACTGTCGCCATCGCAATCGTTGCCGAGACATGCTCCCCATTCACAGTGCTCCCCGCCTTAATGAACGAGTACAGAGTTCCAGAGCTGAACGTTCAGAACGGGGTATTGAAGTCGCTCTCCTTTTTGTTTGAATATATTGGTGAAATGGGCAAAGACTACATTTACGCTGTGACACCATTACTGGAAGATGCTTTAATGGATAGGTAAGTGATTTGAACTAAACGCAAGGAAATAATTCTTTCATTTTAGAACTTACTCAAGTAATTATCAGGTGACCTATTTGTTGTGATGTTGTTAGAAGTATTTCTTAGATGTGGTGCATGCCTGTAATCTCAGCGCTTGGGGAGGCTGAAGGAGGAGAATCACTGAGTTTGAGGCCAGCCTGGACTACATAATGAGACCCACATGCCCCCCCCCCCCATAGTAGCCTGGGTTTTTACAAAGCTATAAATGTGACTTACTATGTATGTCGTAGTGGCGCCTCACATTTCTTTTTCCAGGTTTCCCTCTTCCAGTTTTAATCCCTGTTCATATCAGCATGACAGTTCAGAATACATTTGAAAAGCAGGAACTGATGGACTTTTATTTTACATTAGAAGTAACTAGAGGCAGCAGTGAGCATGAATTAATGTGATGGATCTGATCTCTGGCTTTTTATTGTAAGTGAAGCCGTAGTTTACCTTTAAAGCATAAACTCCTGAGTGTAGCCTCCCAGAGCCGCCTCACTATGGGGAGCAGATGAGCCATTACAGTACAGTAAGGAAGGAGCGTGTGGCCCCAGCGCCAGTCCACAGTGCCGGGGGAGGAGCCGAGAGAGAGGCGTGGGCGCTAGCAGATGCAGAGCTTCCTGTCGTCCCCCAGGCGTGCTCTCAACCATCTTGGGGGAAGTGTGCCAATTCACCGTTTTGCCCTCTACAAACCCCAGAGTGTTCTGTTCCACACTCATTCTCAGATTGATGTGGAATGAATAACTGTTTGATGGACACAAACATAAATTCAGGTGACACGGGAGGTGCATTTTTTATTTCTGTGGGTTTGAAAAAAATTCATGGATCTATTCTTCCTTTGAGTGAGTTTTTGAATGAAACTTCATATTTACATTAGAGGAGATTCTAAGTTTCAGTTTATTATATGATGGCTATCTGAATTATTGTCAAAAGATTTAGGTTTATAGTGTTTAAGGTAAGATATTGTCAACATTCATCTGTAAGAATCACATGGTCCTCTTTGATAGCTCGTGGTTGTTTTTTTGTTTGTTTTTTGAGACAGGGTCTCACTGTGCAGTTCTGGCTGGTCTTGAACTGACTATGTAGCCCAGATCTACCTCAAACTCCCAGTGATTCTTCTGCCTCAGCCTCCCAAGTGCTAGGATTATAGGGGTGCACCACCACACCCAGCTTTTGGTAACGTGTTAATCTAGGAATGCACAGGGCTCACTTATCTTCGTTTTGAAGGTTAGTTAGAAAGCAGGCTTAGTTTGAGCCTTAGCCTTGAGTCATCTAAGCAGATGTTCCCACGTGGACTTGGCAGTCTTCGGAGGCTGGTGAACAGGTGTGGGTGTCAGGGTGGTTCCCCTGGGCTGAGCCTGAGTGAGCAGGTGGGCCCTGATGGCGGGGCATGCTTCCCATAGAACAGCTGCACAACACGGACTTCTCCCTGCAGGGACCTGGTGCACAGACAGACGGCCAGCGCGGTGGTGCAGCACATGTCGCTCGGCGTATATGGCTTTGGCTGTGAGGATTCTCTGAATCACCTGCTGAACTACGTGTGGCCCAATGTGTTCGAGACATCTCCGCATGTGATCCAGGCGGTCATGGGGGCGCTGGAGGGGCTCCGGGTCGCCATCGGGCCCTGCAGGATGCTGCAGTACTGCCTCCAGGTGGGTGCCGGTGCCCACTAGGCCCCTGTGCTGTGGCAGGGCTGTGCATGGAGGGTAGTGTTGCTTTCCTGTTGCTCCACTGTGCGCTGGCTTGATTTTTCTCTTGGTTTAAAGGGAAATATTTTGATTATGTCTTTATGGTTTGTTAAGTGTCCTAAGGTTATGTATATGCTTGAAAATGGAAGTAATGCACCTTGTTGATTCTCCCAGGGGCTGTTTCACCCAGCTCGGAAGGTCCGAGACGTGTACTGGAAGATTTATAACTCCATCTACATCGGCTCCCAGGACGCGCTCATAGCACACTACCCCCGGATCTACAACGATGACAAGAACACCTACATTCGCTATGAACTCGACTACATCTTATAATGCGCTGTCGGTTTTGTGTTCCGTGCACAGCTCTTTCACCCTTAAACTTGCTTCAATTTGGTGATACAAAATTTTAAACGTTGCAGGTCAGTGTAGAGCCGGTCCTAGAGGAAGAGCTAAAATCCAGTAGCATGATTTTTAAATAACCTGTCTTTGTTTTTGATGTTAAACAGTAAACGCCAGTAGCGACCAAGAACACAGTGATTACATGCACTATACTGGAGGGATTCATTTTTAATTCATCTTTATGAAGATTTAGAATTCATTCCTTGTATTTAAAGGGAATGTTTAATTGAGAAATAAACATTTGTGTACAAAATGCTAATTTTTGTGTATTTTTTGAACATAGCTTGTAAAATGGGGAACTTTGATAAAGTACTGGTTATTGTAGAGGAAGTGGCGTGATGTCCTGTCTGTCACCTGGTTAACAGTAGAGGTAGCAGTGTGAGCCGTGTCCAGTGACGGCGGCATGTCTGGGTCGTGCTGTCTGTCCGGCCAGCGAGCCCCGCCCGCCGAGCTGCAGGGAGGCTGTGCTCACATAGCACCTTCCACCTCTCCGGCTCCAAAATGCTTCTCCGAGTGTCAGAGGCTGTGGCCATGGGCACAGTCAGCCCGGCTGCTCTGGTGAGAAGGCAGGAGTGCTGTCTCTGCTGGAGTTGCTTCCTGCCAAGTGTGACGGCCTTGGGCGCTTTCTGCTCCGCATCGGTCAGGAAGGACCTGTCGTGTCCGGTCTCTGCTGAGACGCAGGGACAGGAGGAGAGGTACCTTCCACAGATGCTGTGTGTGCGCCGTGACGCCGAGGTGATGGCAGCTGCGTGTCCCCAGGAGCGGGCAGGTGATAGCCTGACCCGGTGGGCAGCTACGCCGGAACATCCTTTATTCTGGAGGAACCAAGCAGGGAGGCTCGGCTCCCTGCTTTTTGGTAAACCTTTTTGTACGTCCTCGGTCTTCCTTAGTTCACTTCACGGCCTGTTTCTTGGTTTGGGGCTTTTGGCCGCCTCAAAGAGGAGGAAGCTGCACAGAGCGGTGTGGAAACGGCGTGGGGACAGGAGCCCTGCTCCGGAAGCTCCCGTGAGGGGTGGCCCGAATCTGGCGCTACAGTCCCGACGGAGCCCTCACAGGTCCTGTGCAGATCATCACGCCAGGTGTCTCTCTTGCGGCTGCAGCTTCTCACGACACACGTCTCTGCGTAGTAAAATCACATTCCAGAACTGCTCTCCCTCCCGCTGCAGTGTTAAATCTTGCTGTTCTCTGTGGTGGGTTTCTGGTGACCTTCGAGTCTTAATCATGAGAATTGAGTACAATTAGGCTCCAAAGCCAAAGCTTGCTTTTCCGCCTGCCTTGGGAAGTGTTAATTACGTTCAACCCTGGCTCTCCTTGCAGGGGGCATAGGAGGCAGAGGCCCCTGCGTAGCTTATCTGACTGGGGAGAGGGGAAACCGCAGGGCGCGACCTAGGAAGTCGGGGCCAGCGGCACCAAAGCTCCAGGGTACTTTCGCACTCCTTGTGGAATGAGGGAAGCATTTTGTGATGTGGATGTGGAAGGTGCTACGTGAAGTTCTAACTCTGCAAAGACTTTTTCGTTTGCACTTTGTTTTGATGTTTCTTAAAAGCCAAACATAAGCAGGAAGAAATGAAATGTTCTTAGGGTTTCTGTACGCTTTTGTTGGTTTTTCTGTGGGCTGTTGCCCTCTAATGGAATTAATCTCTTTGGCTGTTCAATTTTTTTCATACTGTATTTTTTAAACTTGTATGGTGCCCCATGAGCACCAAGTACCACCCGATGAATAAAACCGATTCTCTCAAGTCCTGCTAGACCATTGTCCACCCTGGTTGCCTCTGTTGTCACCGCACTGCACTCTTCCTGGTTGTGCCATTTTAGTAACAGCTCTTTGGGTTGTTTGCCAGGTTAGGGAACTGAATGTTAAAAAAAGAATGTTTTTCTTGGTAAAAGAAAAAAGCAAACAAACAAAAAAAAAACCGGAAAAGATGGTCACAGCTGTGTAGGGTCAGCTGCTGGCTCTGGTTCGAAGCTGCTCCTGAATCTGATGAGGTTAGAAGCGGCTGGAGGTGCAGCGCCCCAGGTGTGCTGCAGAGCCGGGCCGGGTGAACGCGGCGTCCACCCGCCCGGCCCAGCTGTGGCCCAGCACCCTTCAGTGGAGAGCCTGAGCGGGCTGCAGGAAGCATGCAGGCTGGCTGGGGTTGTGTGGTGGGGTGCCTGGGGCGACAGGCGGCGTGGGCACCTCCTCACTCCGCTCCCACAGGAAGCTGGGGAGGTGACAGGCTTTGCAGGCGGGACCTGTGGGCAGCAGGAGTGAAGTCCGACGTGTTAGGAGAACCGTTCCGAAGTTTATTCTCAGTCGTTTCTCTTGTAGATTCTGAGAACTCTAAGGGCACTTCGTCTTTTGTGGTCTGATTAATGTTGCTTTTGGCAGGAGGATTTGACTTCTTTCTGGGTGCCGGGGCTGGGAGCTGCGTTTGGGCCCGGGAGGCGGCAGGCTGGGTGCCCGGGATGTGCTCTGGGGAAGGGAAGACTCATACTGAGCAGTGTTGGGAAACGGAGTCTGAGGAGCGCTTGCGCATTCAGCAGTGAGATTGCTGAGACCCACGCTGCGAGCTGGGTGAGGGGAGGCTGTGGCCCCGGGGCTCCTGCTGCTGCCTGATCGCCGGTAATCTCGGGGGCTGTTGGAGAACGTGGGGTGGGCGGAGCACCCTCAGTGCCAGGGTCAGCTTCGGGGGCACTGCAGGGACCCTCTTCCCGCGAGGGCAGCAGGGGCTCTGTGTGACCGTGTGCAGCCCACTGACTGCCACGCGACCGAGCGGGTGATGCGCTGCTTCCTGCTTGCTGCTGTGTGTGGGTTGGCTCGGGCTGCGGTGCAGGCCGAGGACTCTGGGCGCCGAGTCTAAGCCCAGGGCTCGCAGGTGGAGGTGCACTGCAGGGCTGCGACGGGGTCCACCTTAACTCCTGGGGTTAGTTTGGAGCCTCTTGTTTCAGATTGAGAAGTGGGCCCTCCTTTATCGGGGGGTGCTGTTTGCTTACCCAGGCCCTCCATCCCTCCATGGCTGAGGAAGAGTCCCCGGGAGACCTCGGAGCGCGGAGCCCTGCGACAGCACGAGGCCCCTGGCGAGTGGTTTCCATGCAGGCCACGGCTTTGCTGAGAGGCTGCTCCAAAGGACAGCATGCGGCTCTGGGGCACAGGGCCCGCCTGGGTGTAAGCAGCAGGGGGACTGTCACTAATTAACATCTTGGGCACCCTCGTCCTGACAGACAAAATTGCTTGGTCTGCAGACCACTTTCTGTGGCTAAGCACTGTCCAGCACCGGCAGAAACAGTTCAGCAGGCGCCGAGTTAGTGGTGCCTCCTGCGGTCACTGGTGTCCCCTGGGGTGTCTCCGCTCCCCCAGGTCTGCAGGCAGCATCTGGACAGTGAGTCGAGGGCCCCAGGCCTCGGTGCTGGGCTCCGAGCTGGCTGCCACACACCAGCTGCCCTCTTGCCGTGGCCTGAGCCTGCCACTCTGCCCGGTGCCCTGCATGCCGCTGGCCTGGGCTTCCTGTACGCCCACTCCCGCTCGGCCCTGACAGTGGCTGCTGGGCTCTGTGGCCCCTGCTAAGGAACCCAGCGTGGTGACGCTGCTTGTGTCTGCTGGGGGCCGGCTAGGAGCCGCCCTCGAATGACGGCACTCGGTCATCTCCGCTGGGAGTCGTGCAGGAACTGCCAAGCGCAAAGCAAGCAGGCATTTTTTTTTTTTTTTTTTTTGTACCGGGGTTTGAACTCATGACCTCGTGCTTGCCAGACAGGCACTTGTGTCATTGAACTAAATCCCCAGCTCAGCCCAACAGGCATATTTTTAAGCAAATAATTAAAAAAAAATTATCCTGTATCAGTTCACTTGTGCAGTACTTAAGGATCACACCCCTTGTGGGGAATTTGTGCGTGACCAGAACACGTCTTAATTGCTTTTTCACCCCCTTCCCTTTCTCTTCTCCCCCGCCCTCCATCTCTCGGCCTCCTCCCTGTCAGCAAATTACTGTGTGGCCTTGATTCACAAGGTGAGCAAAGTCCTAGCTCCTCGCCTTGCTGAGTGAATCCTAGAAGCCGCAGCTCGGGAAGTTGCTTGGACTCCACTTGCTGCAGTATTCTCATCGTCCGACAGGGGGCAGTAGAGCCCGGGAAACGGCTGGTGCTTGTGCCGGGCGACCAGACCAGGCCTTGGCTTTGGACAGACTGAAGCCTTCTACGTAGCTTTTGTTAATATTCTTAGAAGGCATCACAAATAGTTTGCTGGGGTTTTTGTTTTGTTATTTAACAAAGACATTTGAAAAATAATACGGAGGCTGAGGCAGCAGGATTGTGAGTTAGAGCCCACTGACCCTGTCTCAGAATAAAACTGAAAGTGAGGTGGGCTAAGGTGTTCGTGCGCGGACCAGCTCCCGTGATGGATGCCCTCGTTTTGCGTTGCAAACATGGAGTGACAAAAATACAAAAAAGTAATTCATGAATTGAAAAAGAAGTTTCTCTCACTTTGTTATAAAGTCTTAAAAAAGGTGGGCACTTTTTGCTGACGACTTGTCAAGTGGGCACTAGGGCACGACACAGTGCCAGTCAGGGTTACGTGTCACCACGCACAAGTCACACGTGACCACACCCCGATACCTGGTGACACAGCTGTGGTGGGCACAGACACCGGCCCGGAGCTGCCTGTCCGGCCTGCGCCTTGCCCTGCTGGGCCTTGGCCCCTCTCTGGGTCTGGTACCCGGCTTGGGCCTGGTGTGTGGCCGAGGGGACACAGCATGCGCCGGCCCGGTCACCCCGAGTGCCCCGGGGAGGGCCCAGAGCTTGACCGGGTGCTGCCTGGTGACACTGAGAGCCCACCTGACCCGCGGCGCATCCTGGCCCGCAGAACTTCAGGGCAGGCTCTGTGTCCCTTAGGGAAGAGCAGGCCGAGGACAGGACGTGGCTCGTGAGGCTGCGTGGGGTGCACAGGTAGGGGATGCCCAGGCCAGCTGCTGTAGTGGGCAGAGGTGCGGCCCGCAGCCCACAGTCACTCACAGCCAGGAACGCAGAGGTCTGGGGGGCCCCGGTCCCCGCGGTGCCGCCCCCGAGTGCAGAGTCCTGGGGCCCAGCCTGCCGTCCTGCTCCCTGTGGCGGGGGGCTGGCTCCCCCGGGGTGCAGATGCAGATCCTTGGCAGCAGGGAGGGAGATCGAGACGGGGCGGAGTCCAGCGCAGGATGAGCCAGCTCCCCACCTGGAACTGGTTGTTGTTACTGCTGCAGCTGCAGCTAACGTGCGCGGCAAACCTGCGCCAATAAAGATAAAAAAGGTCACAAAGATAAAGTTATCAGTTTACAAGGGCGACTGAAGGCCGTCCTTCCTGGCGGCAGGCAGAGCCTTTCCTGTGTCCCCGGCCCTGCTGTGCAGCTGCAGAGGCCGATCCGGGGTAGCACGGGGGTTCCCGAGGGCCAGGATGGTCCTTCCATGAAGCCAGGGACTTCAAGTGACATCCTGGGCCCACGCGGCGCCTGGCTGCTGAGAGGAGACAACTCCCCAGCTTCCACGTGGCGTGGCACCTGGGACCATGTACTGCTGGGGCGACAGAGCCACGTGAGCCACTCGGGCCACGCAGGGTCCCAGCCCTGGAGCAGTGGAGGGGCAGGGACAAAGCGGGCCTCTCCTGGGGGCTAAAGAATCCACAGCAGGGAGAGCAGAGACACTGGGGGTGCGTGTGGGCCGGTGAGGGCACACAACATTGTGGGGCTTCTGTTACTGGGCAGGCTTTATTTCATTCAGTTGCCATGACAACCTTGAAAGTAGGTATTATCATGCCCCTTTCTCAGATGGCACTACTGAGTCATGGGGAGACTCCTAGGAGGCTGGCACTGCAGACCTCGGGGTTGCTATTCACATGGGCACTGTCACGGGGCCCTGAGGAGGGGCTCGGATTTATACCAGACTGCCCGGGACCAGCAGCCCCCACTGTCAGCCCCATTTCACCCACGTCTCCCAAGTCATGGGCGCTGTCCTCCAGGGTGCAAGGTGGCCTCGGGGTCTTACCTGTCCTGAGGGCTCAGGGGTTGAGGGGTAGTTCCAGTGGTGTGGCCGCTGGGAAGGCCGGGCTGGCCTCGAGGGTGGGTTCACCTGTCACAGGCTCCTGTAAGGGACTGGGGGGTGGGCACCTGGGGAGGAG
>RJWM01013460.1:0-53272 GCA_004363535.1 Dasyprocta punctata
CACTAGGAAATTTCTTTGAAAATAGCCCATAAATTTGCCATGAAGGTTACCTCGAACTGAAAGCCAAGGCCGTAAGTATAATTAGGACTCCATAAAAGAATCCAGACCAAGGATAAAAAGGGGTCTAAGTACTGTGCAGTGAGGAAAGCAACCGAAGAATGGACGAGGCGTAGGAATGTTAATTCCTCTTGAAAAGCCCCCTGAAGCGATTATGCAGACTCTCCGCAGTCTCCTTCGGGCTGAGGCCTCCTAATGGGGACAAAAGGTCAACCATAAATATTTCACTCTGAGCCTGAGTTCCTGGCTTGGTGCAATCCGGAATAGTTGTGATTATTCCCAGATTTGGAACATGGCTGGTGTTTTGCTAACCCTAAAGGTATTCAGGATGGTTCCAAAACCCTTGATTTTTTTGTGAACCCAGTAATTAAGAATTTAAGATAATTATCTTGGCCCCTTCTATTGGTACTGTGTTAGGGCGTGAGTATATTAATAACTCATGTGTCTGTAGCTTTTCATGATTTTTACGTAGTTGATCTCATGCGAACATCCCACCAAGCGTGTCAGGTAAAGTTAACTGAAGCTGAGGATATGTAGCAAGCCCAAGGTCAGCTAATGCTCCTGATGGCTTTGGAGAATTCACTATTCCAGCTTCTTTGGAGCATTCTGCCAAGGTAAGCTACTTTGTCAAGGACTGCATTAGGTGATGGCTGCACCTGGTGCCTACGCCCAGGACTGCACATACATTAGTCCATGTATAAGAAGATCTTGCTGAAAATCAGGTAAGAAAGGACCACTACCTTCAGTTACTGCATGAAGAGTACTCACACAAGCAATACGAATCTCCCATTAGAGAAGTCTCTGGGAGCCTACCTCTCTCTGGTGCTACTTATTAAACTAATGTCTACATGGAAAATCTGAACATTCTCTCATAGAACCACGCTAGTAGAGTGTAAAAAAAAAGTGTCATATATATGTATTTGTGCGTGTGCACACACATATGTACTCACATACATACGTATATACTGAAGTGGATAAAGATATAAGGTAAACTTATTTCTTACGGTACAACAGATGCAGGGATTATTAGTACTCAAGGTCTAGATAAATTTGTAAAATGTAGCTCTTTTGTGAAATTCAGTAAGCACATACACACAGTGTGAAAACTACTAAATAAGATATTAACAAACACCAAAAAAAAGAGAATTTACTGAGTCCTTAATGGATGTATCATTTACATAGACTTTTCTCAGTTACAAAAATTTACAGATTCAAACTTTTCACGGAATGAGAACATGATGTATATAATAAGTGATATGGCTAGCATAATTACAGGCCTTTCTAGAAAATACCTGTATTTTTCCCTCACTGCATTAAATGGCCAGTGGCTCACCCCAGACTCCTAGGCATGGCTGGGAGGCATAGGTACAAGTTCTGTCATCTAAAGAACTGAGTTCAAATGCCACTCTCTTACTTGGTCAGAGTCTTAACATGTATGCTCATTAGGTTAAACACCTATAAAGTGAGGATAATGATTGCTTGCAAAGAGTCCCAAAAGGTTGTTTTAAAAGCAATATATGTGAAAACGTTTTGTACAAGGAAAAGTACTAGAGAAATGTTACTGCATTTTTAAATTTCTTTTCTTAAAGTTAGTCTTTAAAGTTGATAGGTTTTTAAAAATTTTATAGACATAGATCATAAAAATATTTTAGAAATATCAATATGGTGTTTTCTGAAGCCATAGACAGCTGCGCTCAGTGCTGTAACCTCCTATGGAACAAGTAGAATGATTTCCCCAGTGACTGGTTGGAATCAATTTCAAATGACCATGAGCCACTCTAAGCCCTGTAGCCAAACCCCTTTGCTGCTCCACCCAGTAAGAAATAGCATCTGTGTTTTGACCTTTCAATCTGGATTTGGATATGTGATCTTCTTTGGCCAGTGGGATGTTAGAAAATAAGGTATATGCAGAAACTTGAAAACAGGCTTGCACATTGGGACCTGTCATCTTTTGCTGCTGGGAACACTTGTGGATAGGTCTAGGCTAGTCTGCTAGATGATGTTACATGAAGAGAGGCCCCAACCATGCCAGTTATCCAAGTACCCCCGGGGAGGCCCTGGGCATGTAATTGGGTGAGGCCATTCTTGACCGTTCAAACCCAAGCAAATCAGCTCTCGGTAACATAAGACATAATTAAAGCTAGTTTCTTAAGCCACTGAAGTTTGAGTTACTTGTTTTGCAGCAAAGATTTATTGATATATCGACCTAAAGTACCTTGGCTATAGAAATTACTAGAAGCAAGTCCTCAGTGACTTATTTGGGGAATAGCTATTTCAGTGTTCAAAATATCTTAAAGATGTTAAACCACAATCCAGCCATCCCTGTGCATCTGTGGAGAACTGGTTCCAGGACCCCACCACTACTAAAATTCACAGATGTTCAATTCTCTTACATAAAGAGCATAGCATTTACATATAGCCTATAAATACCCTCCCTGTGTACTTTAAGTCAACTCTAGATTATTTTTAATACTTAATAGAGATGTGAGGGGCCTGGAGGTGATATAAGGGAGATAGTTTGGTTGTTCTTCCACTTTGGTGATTGGGAAGACTGCATTTTCGGACTCCATTGCAAAAAGTCTTTGAAAAGGTCATAAGGCCACAGTTCAGAAGAAGGGAGTAAAGCTAAATGATTGAGAAAGTACCTCTTCTCGATACTGATATACTGGTATACAAAGATCATCTAGAAAGTACTGACCATCCTATAAAACAGTTCATGGGCTTAATTGTAAAGCAGATGGTTTGTAACCACATGGAAGGGGAAGAGATCTTCCATTTAAAGGAAGCACATAAGAATGACTGATTACAAAATAAAATTCCTAAGGCAAACAGAACAAGAGATATTCTCACAGGATGCAGAGGAGAGAGATAAAGAAATTAGGATACAAAAAGTAAAGAAGAGCGATGTAGAGGAACTGTCCAAGAGATAGAATCTACATGTAATAGGAATTCCTGAGACAGAGCACAAAGCAAATGAAGCTGAAACAATAATTACAGAACTAACTGAAGAAAATTTTCCAAAGTTGAAAAACAAAGTGGACCTACTAAATGGAAAAAATTCATGGGATATCTTTAAAATTTAATGAGAAGACTAGGCACTGTGGCATGTGCCTATAGTCCTAGTACTCAGGAGGGTGAGGCAGGAGGATCACTGCAAGTTTAAGGCCAGCCTGGGCTACACTGTGAGTTCAAGGCCAGCCTGAACTATGTAGAATGACACTGTCTCCAAGAAGTAAAAGAAGAAAGAAGAGGAGGAGGAGAGGAAGAGGAAAAGGAAGAGGAGGAGAAGAAAGAGAAGGAGAAGAAGACAAGGAGAAGGAGGAGAAGGAGAAGAGGAGAAGGAGAAGAAGGAGAAGGAGAAGGAGAGGGAGGGGCATGATGCAGCAATAACTAGACATATCCTCATGACTTTTTTTAAATTTCAAGAATAAAGAAATAATTTTGCAAGTATTCAGCAGAAACAACAGGTTACCTATAAAGGGGCAAAAGTCAGACTGGTATCAGATTTTTTTGGTGCAATTCTAAATTCCAGAAGACAATGGAACAACATTTACAGTTTTAAGGGTAAATAATTCTGAGCCAAGAATTATATACCCTGCCAAGTTAGTATTTCTGTATGAAAACAGCGGGAGACCTTCTCAGATACCAAGGGGCAAAGAAAGTGTATTGACCCAGAACCTTCTCTGAAAATTTTGCTGAATGATTTACTGCAGCCAACAGAAAAATTAAATAGAATAGGGAGATAGCTGTATGAAAGACTTGATGGTTAAAACTATTTAAGGACATGGAAGTTTAAAATTGCTAAACCTAAATGCAAGATAGATTTGTATGCTAGATCTAAAATTTTTAGTTTATGTAATTTTAAACTGCCCAAGTGTATACCAAATATTCAGTGTAAATGAATACTGTTTTATTTTTGCCACGTAATACTACAAATATGGATGTTGTAAAGCCAAATGTATGTTAAATAAAAATGCTTTGTCACTGCGAGCAGGACAAGTACAGAAAAGATATTCTAAATCTTCACCCGACAAAGCTAGAAAATGATATAGTTTGAATTCCTTAACAAAAAACAAACAAACAAGTTCATGCTAGTACTAATAGTGCAAGGAGAGAATTTCCAAAGCACTGGTTGGACAGGGGTACCTATGTTTGAAACACTTATTAGGAAAACCAGTAATTACTACATCAGGTAGTACTTTTAAGGTAATTTGTCATTGAGATGTGGGCAAAAAAACAGATTATATACATTACAAGTTTCTGAAATGAAAAAACAAGTGAAGACCAAAGAAAATAGCAGCAAAAAAAAGTACCAAAGAAGTATTAAAATTACATAGAAAATGACAGAAATAGAGAAGGATTATACTCATAAACTGGTTAAATAATAAGGTCCAATTTAAGTAAAAAAATCAATCTCTAATTTGAGACACATTTGTATAAAACAAAGGTAAAAGGGGTTTAAAGGCAATGGAAACGCTATCAGTCATAAAAGTGGAGAGTAGCATTTTTATTAGGCAAAAATGAGAATGTTTCAAGAAATTTCACATTTGACAGATTAAGTGGCATTCACATGTAAGATTTTTGTTCAGTATCTTCATGTGGATGGTAATTAACTGTTGTAAGTTGAGATAGGTACATATATTTTAAAATACATTCAAAATTAGTGATTTATGTGCTTCATGTACATAGCAAAAAATAATAATACCTAATAAAATATGAATGTTATGCAAGTCATTGGTACACTGTTTAGTGAATAACAAGGAAAAAATCTATATATGATTTTATTTTTTTGTAATTGGTGGAACCCACAGGTGGGAAACCCTTAGATATGGATGACTGACTATATTTTTATGCAATTATTTTATTTGAGAAGTTATTCAACTATTGGAGCTGAAGATCTAGCAGATCTTGTAGTTTAGCTTCCCCAAAGATGACGCAGGAAGTAAATAGTAGTTTTGATAAGTTATTACAAGGTAACTCCAGAAATTTTATCAGAGGCCCCTTACCTACCATCTCTGTTCAACTAAACTCTCCAGCTGAAGCTTCACCCTGCCCCTCAACCAGCATAGCAAGTTGGAGCTACTTCCTTCAGGTATCAGGGTCCTATTTCTCAGTTACCCTAAAAAGTGCACATTAAAAAGGTACTGAAGACTGGTTTATTTGATAAAGTAAACCCTAAAATACAAATACTCAGATCATATTCAAAATTGTGCCCAAACTATGAGTTTTTGTTACTAAATTCAATGTGATAGACATACCTGAAGATAGCTCTGTGAAAAACTCAAAAGAAAAACAATGATCACTGGATCCACAAACCATAAAGAAAATATGGTTGGGGTAACAGGTAAATTCTAGCATAATGAATTGATATTACTATATTGTCATGGATATAATCTGTGTAAATGTGATAAATTATAACATCATTTAGACCACTATAAGGAGACATGTGTGAGACTTTCAAAAATCACACAAGCTTCTATAAACTACCTCAATGAAATAAAAAATAAGGAATATTTATTCATGTAAGGACATACAGGCAGCAAAAATATTTAGCATAACATGCATACTTTTAACTAGAACAGAAATGTGACATAATTAAGAGAATATTGTCATGACATTACAGACCATTCCCCTTGCCTAATTAGTAACCATCAAAATTAAATTAACATGGATTAAGTCCCTAACAATGAAACAAATAACATTAATCAGATTATAATGGTGAATTAATAATCAGAGATGTAAGATTTTAATACAGAACATTAAAGTTATATTGCACTTAATGGAATTACATAAACTATTGTGTGGTCATAACACTCCATATCAAAAGTTACTAAAAATATAACTGGACCATTGTATAAAAATATTTAACTGGAAATTATTTACTGAGTAAAAATAAATCATGCAGAGTTTCTTATGTAATTTGGATTCTCCTGTGGCCTGAATGTTTATGTTCTTCCCAAATTCATATGTTGAAACTTATCCTTCAAGGTAACGGTATGGGAAGGTGGTGCTTTCAGGAGGGAATTAGTATGACAGGGACTTGTATCTTTATAAAAGAAGCTCCACAGAGATTGTTCACTCCTTCACCTACGTGAGGTCACACCAAGAAATCACCATCTGTGAGACACACGCCCTCACCGAACAAAAAATGAGCAGGCCCCTTAAATGTCCCAGCCTCTAAACCTGGGAGCAATGAATTTCTCTTGTTTACAAGTTTCCCACTGTAAGGGTTTGATCCTGTGTCCCCCCAAGGCCTCATGTAATCTGGACAGGGCTGAGTCTGGCGTTTGTGATTGGTCTGTTGTCTAGTGCTGGGATTGGCAAAGTGAGTGCTGCACCCACCCAACAGTGGAACCAACATACAGTGTAAGGTCAAGAGGAAAGCGTGTCTTTGCTGTCTCCCACTGGTTTGCCTTGCTGTTTGGCAGCCTCCATGAATGGCTGCCCTGTCTTGCCATGCTGCCTTGAAATCAACTGAGTATGTACTGAAACCCCCAAGAACTATAAGAAATAAACCTTTCCTTCCCTGATTTTGGGTGTCAGGTATTCTGTCTCAGCAACAAGTGAAAAATAACTAAGACATAATTTGGTGCCAGAGGAGTGGGGTTGTTGCTGTGACTAAACCTGACCATGTGGTCCAGCAGCCTTTGGAAATGGCTTGTGGGAAGAATTTGGAAAGGTTCAGAGATGTTGCCTGAATGCATAGAACTGGAACATCTTAGGATATTCTGTAGGGGAGATTCTGGTCAGAGCTCAGAAGACCAGAAGGCTGATAGAAAGTCAGGCTCAGGAGGTTTCTGCTGAGAAGAAGGATTGCACTGGTTGTTGGACTCCACATGATGTGTGTTATGGCTTGGCAGGAAGTTTGTCTGCATTCTGCTTGTGCCCAGAGATTTTACCTGAGACTGAGATTAAGGGTGATGGACTGATTCATCTGGCTAAAGAAATTTCAAGGCAATCTAATATTCAGGCAGTGGTGTGGCTATTGTTGGGGGCTTTTAGCCAGATTTATGTTGCAAATCAAGAGCAAAGAGCCCAGCATGGTGATTTAAATCATGAGTTTGGCCAGAAAGCTGTGGACTGTAAAGATAGAGCTGAGATCTCGATTGCTGAGAAGGAACAAAGAAATAAAAATGATGGCCTGGGGGCATTCTGGAAAACAACAGACCTCCACCCTTTGCAGTCTCAGGTTGTTAAAAGTGAAAGACATTGCTTGGAGGAAAAAGCCACAGAACGCCATATTCCAGAGTGGTGACAGAGGCCACAGGAGTTCCAAAATTGTGGTGGCTGCACCAGATTCTAGAATGGCAGTGGCATAGAAAAGTTTTTCCTCACAATCAGGTTCAGAGAGCTCAGTGATCCCGGCAGTGGACCTCTACAGCCAAGAGAGAGGAAAGCCTGGCTACTGCACCAGCTGGCAGTGGACCTTGGCAGCATCCACGTGGCGCTGGTTTTAATTGCAAGGAAAATGCACAAATTCTAAGGCTAAGGCAACTTCCACACCACTTTCAGAGGGCAATATGTAAAGATGTGAGGGTGAAGCAATGGAAAACCCAGAAGTTTGGAAAAGCCAGGAACATGGATCATCCAAGGAAAGCTATGGAAATTAAAACCCCTGAAAGTGCCATGGGGGTGGAATTACTCAAGCTTTTTGGAGCTTGCACCCAGATTGCTTCAGATGCTGAGTATAGAACTCCAGGACTTAATGTTTGCCCTGCTGGATTTTGGACTTGCTTCGGTTCCAACGCTTTGTATTCCCCTGTTTGCAACTTTTGGAATGGTAATGTTTATCTTGTGCCTTTCCATTTTGGAAGTGTTCAACTTGTTTTCATTTGTACAGGGGGTTACAATAAGGGTTTGCCATGGATCTCAGAGGAGATTTGGGACTTGGACTTTTAAGCAATGCTGAAACTATTAGAACTTTAGCAACTCTTGGACATGGACTAAGTGTCTTTTGAATAAAGGATATATAAGAGTCCTTGTGGGGCCAGGGGTGGAATGTATGGTTTTGATCCTATGTCCCCACAAGGCCTCACGTAATCTGGGCAGGGCTGGGTCTGGTGTTTGTGATTGATTTGTTGTCTAGCACTGGGACTGGCAAAGTGAGTGCTGTACCTGCCCAGGGGTGGAGCTGACATACAGTGTAAGGGCAAGAGGTATTCTCTCTCTCTCTTTCTCTCTCTCTTTCTCTCTTTCTCTCTCTCTTTCTCTCTCTCTCTCTCTCTCTTTCTCTGGTTTGCCTTGCTGTTTGGCGGCCACCATGAATGGTTGCCCTGCCATGCCACGCTGCCTTGGAGCCAACTGAGTATGTGCTGAAACCCTTGAGAACTGTAAGAAATAAACCTTTCCTTCCCTAATTTTGGGTGTCAGGTATTCTGTCTCAGCAACAAGTGAAAAGTAACTAAGACACCCACTTTAGGTATTTTGTTGTAGCAATTAAATGGACCAAGGTTCCAAAGATTTATTTTGGTCACATCATTTTTAAATTGAACCACATGTTCCACAGAACAGTATCATAAATGGTAGGTGGTTTCCCAAGTGTGCTCTGACTCATTTATTCTTCATGTATATTTAATTCTTATTCATATTCCCATCACCACACAATGTGTGGCAGTGCTTCAGGAGAAAAACAGATGCTGTGTCTCAGAAAGATTTGCACGGCACCCTCTGGTCCCATCGATTTTCACTACCCAGACCGTGTCACATGATTCACACTGCTATGCGTGTGTCACACTGCTACACTCTAACAGCTGCAGACCCTTTCCATTGGCTCTCTCATCTAAATACCACAAGCTGACTCCTGTCCCTACCCAAACACACACACACACACACACAGACCTGCACTTGATACCTGGCAATCACCAATACATCCCTTAAAGTTTAACTCAAATATTGCACTGCCCCTGTGAGGCCTTCCTTGATCTTTAGAGCTGAGGTGGATTACTATCTCAACTATTCTGCATGAATATATCAAAAAAAGATTCCATTATGACACCTAAGAAACTATAATTCATATATTTCTGCATTTGATCCCAGTAGACTGTGAGTTTTCAAGACAGCCTGCATTTTATTCACCTTTATATTCTCAAGGTTCAGCACAATACTTGGAACTTGATGGGTACATAATTAGTGGTGAATAAAGATAATGGAAAAGACTGGAGCAAGGATCAGAGTGTGAAAAGTATCTTTCATAGTCTTCTGCCAGCTACTGGAGCGACCTAAGAGCAGTAACATTTTTTAATCCAATTTCTAGTTTTGCTAAATAAGAGAGCTGGGATGGGTTATCTGAGTATATCTTTTTTTTTATTTTATTTATTTTTTCCAGTACCAGGGGTCGAACTCACAACTTTGCACATACCAGACAGGTGCTTAAGCCATTGAGCCAAACTCCCGACCCTTATCTGAGTATATCTAATAATAACAATTTTTGAAAAAAATTTAGGAGCTGGGTGCCTAGCTTAGTAATAGAGCACTTGTCTATCATGCATAAGGTCCTGGCTTTGAGTCCCAGTACTGCAGATAATTTTTTTCTGAAGCTTCCCCTAAATGTGAGACATTGACTCAGTGCTTTGCACACATATCAACACTAGTCCTTCCAACACTCCTGCAAAGTAGATACTTTCTATTCCCATTTTGCAGATAGGGGTACCAAAAGTCAGTTTAAAAAACTTGCCAATAAATAAAATAAAATTAAATTAAATTAAATAAAAATAAGAAACTTGCCAAAGGCAAGTTCACACAGATGAGACCGATGAGACTAGAGTTAGGATTCATGCCCAGGTCTGTTGTTGCAAAGCCTGTAGGACCTCCTGAGACACTCCTCGTGAAACGTGTTGACATATCATAGGCGTAGCCTAAGCATTAAGAGTCTCCCTCTTCTTCCGTATGCAAGTGGATCATCTGTCCACTTCCATGGACAAAATTTTCCATGTTATTGAAGAACGGTAATAATACAGCCTTTCCATTCGGGCCCACATAAACCATACCAGTCCTTACAAAACCCACTCAAGACACCGGCCAGGAACTCCTCTCTAAATCAAACTGAGACCAGCTTACAGAATTTGCTCAATTCTCAGCCAGATAAAACCTCTGCTAGTAACATCTGTTGCAGATGATAAGTTTTATTAAAATATTGATGAAGCAGGCAGATACCTGTTTTAATTTTTTTTTGTAATAGAATGGAAAGATCCATCGCTGAATTGGAGCCATAGTGAGTTCTGAATAATAGGACTGCAAACGTATGAAAGTTATTACTGATACTTGGTCATTCTCTACTTTTTGAAACAAAATAAAACCAAAAAACCAAAGAATGAAAACATATCCCTTACCACTGGGAAGCAGGACTCATTCCCGTCCCATTATCAGTATTCTATGAGTTCCGTGAATAATTAGGTTTAATACCTAATCATACTTTGCTCTTCCTGCCCACAAACCTCATCTTAAAAACATGTGAAGTATTTGTTTGGGGTGTATTTTTTCATTTACTTTTACAGTTACATAGTGGGAAGGATGTTTGGAGAAAGAAATACCAAAAGCTTCTCAGAAATTATCTGTGGGAATTGGGAGGATGAGAAACTGTCTCTTTTTATAGTATTCAGTTTGGTATTATTTTACTCTTCTACAATGAGAAGGTATTGGTTTTAAAACTAGAAAAGTCAATTACATAATTATAATCTTTAACAATAACTTCAAGTTTTACATGACATAAATTTTACTGGATGAGGTACTCCTGAAACTCTAAATTGAAACATCATTATTTTACTAGATTTGGTTTTTGTTTTTGTCCCTGGAAGATTTAACAAGCCTTCGCATTAGAAGCTAAAGTCTGTTCAGATGTTCAGGGTATTATCTAATACTGGCCTGGAATGGATGTCTAGGGACTGACAACATATTGCCAGAATGCCACATGGTTTTAAGTCACAAATGCCTTTATTTAAAAGTACCTCCAAAGTATACACAAAATTTTGGCGTAGGGAATGCTATGAGCCCATGAGGGAAGTGTTCTAATCCCTCAGCTTGAAGACTATAGGTCATGTTCTTCACTTAAGCCTGCATCACCTCTTAATCTTGACAGCAGAATCCTCACAAAATTTTGGCAAGCTCACCAGGAATAACACTGCCAAACAAGCCTCATTACTGATCAGTCTAGTTTCCTCTCTGCTGAAACATGAGGCTATCGAATGAAACTTTCTTCATGCAAATCATAAACAGATTTTCACAGAATTTGGCTCCTTGGTTTATAAGTAGGAGGAAGAAAATTTACCCTAGAGTTACCTCAGCCTGCTCACTGACGCTCTACTTCAGTAATTGACAAACTACAACCAGAGGACCAAATCTGCCCTGCCCGACTGCCTGCTCTGGTACAGCCCACAGACTAAGAATGTTGTTTTGAATCGCTGGATAAAGATCCAAAGAAAATAGTGTTTAAGGGTATGTGAAAATATACATGAAATTCAACCTGCAATGTCCATGAATAAACTCTTTTTGGGAACAGAGCCTACTCACTAGGACATTCATGTGTTATCTATGGATGCTTAGTGCTAGGACAGAATTGAATAGCTATGACTCATCAGAGTTAAGTGACACCACAGACAACAGTATATGGCTAGCTTGTGCTGGGTTTGATAGTGTCTTCAAAAAGTTCACTTCTCCCTAGAATCTCAGAATGTGACCTTGTTTGGAAACAGGATTTTGCAGATGTAATTATGATAAAATGAGGTCACAATGGACTAGAATGAGTTCTAAATCCAACAACTAGTGTCCTTGGAGTAGACCTAGAGGTAGAGGGAAGAAAGACCTGTGTAGATGATGGCTGACACTAAGTGTGGTATCCAGGAGCCAGGGAATCCAAGGGCTGCTAGCAGGATTGAATTCCTTCAAAAGCTAGGAAGGAGATATGAGTGGTTTCTTCCTCAGAGCCCCCAGAACTGAGCGAGAATAAACATTTGTTTTAGCCACGTACTTTGTAGAATTTGGTCACAGAAGTCTAGCAAACTAATAAACCCACAAAATCTAAAGTATCTGGGAATGCACACAGAAGTGTTGCTGGCTCCGGTGTGGAGGACAGGTCCCCACAAGCAAACTCACACAGAAGAAGCTACTCGGGCTGACTCAACCCAGGCACTGCTGGGCCCAGTTGAGGCATAAGAACACAAAAAGACTACAGAAGAATTACTAAAGCACATGCTCTTATTTACCATGCAGTTTTTATTAATTTCATGGAAGTGAAAAAATAGTAATTACCTATTTTAGTCTTTTGTTGCACATTCTATTGCACTGCATGAATTTCAATAATAGAGCTGCATCTTAAAATTGCAGGCGTACCGCCCTGTTCAATTTTCTTTAGGAGCAACAGGAAGTCAGTGACAGGAAGTCAGTTTCATAGTGCAGAAGGGCCAAGAATCCAGAGGGTTCTGGGAGGTGGTGAGCTGACATTCAGTTGCTGAGGAGTGTTGCTGTAGAACTAAGGCTGAATCTGGTGCACTGAGAACATCACTCCTCACACATTGTAGAAACTGCACTTGCTGTCACTACAGCATCCAACAGCAGTGCTTTAATCATCTTTAAACCCAGAGATGCTCACGCAGTGCTGATTCAGGGCCCCAGATACAGCTCAGCGGCACAGTGCCTGCCTGGCAAGTGCGAGGTCATGAGTTTGAGCCCTGGTACCAAAAAATAAAAATAAAAATAAGAAAATAAATGCTGATTCATTCACTGACATTTATTTTATTAATGAGGAAGATTTAAAGAAGACTCAGGTTTTTGATGAATTTCTCTCACATTTGATTATAAGAATCTCTACTGCTGGTGCTCCAATGAATATAAAAGCACAACTGTTACTAGTAAAATGCCTCTTCCTCCATAACCACGCAGTTTTTCTGTGATTTGAATTTATTCGACTCTCGAGACCAGATTTATATTCTCTTGGCCTGATTATTCACATGAAAAAGGCTGAAACTTATCTAGTAAGAGAAAGAAGAAATGTCATATGTAATTGTGACACAAAAATACCCATGATGCTGGTTACAGAAGTCTGGGAAACCTTGTATTCAGGATACCAAACAACTCAAAAGGAAACTTGCATTTCAGTTAAGAACCAAATTGTAATTTCCCTGCATGCCAGAGAACTTCAAAGACTTTGCTGATTCCTACATCAACCACTATGATTTTTCAAGTGGAGCCGAAGGCTTAAATTTGGTTTGATGAGCCCCTTGCTTCTTCTTGGCCAGGAAAGAAACAAGACTGCCAAGCAGGCAAGTTACACTGTGCACAGCCTCCTTCCAAATGCGCTTTTGCAGAGCAGATATGGGTCAGCCAAAGAAGCGTCAAGCCCTCAGTGAAAAGCTGGGACACCAACACCCTGACACGTTACTCAGAGCTCTCGTGGCTGGGCACCAGATGCCAGCGGTTCTCGTTCCAGATACGGCTGCCCGTGCAAGAATAAAAAAGGGAGGCTTGCCAGGTTGATCTCAGGGGCTTCATGTGAGTAGCACAGGGATGAAATAATAAAGATATTGAAGCTTGTGTGAAACAGCTTTCAATGTTTTCATTTAGGAAATGACTTCCACACACTCACAGAGGTGGAAGTGTCCCTCTCCACTGGACTCATTATTGAGGTTGCAAGTGGCTCAGAGTCCTCAGTTCAAATACTGCTTCCATAGAGGCCTCTGATGACCGCCTCCACAACCTACAGTTCAGACACCTGCGCTGAACTACCAGGTTTTAACGAGCATCTTGTTTGAGGCACTGGGTTTAAGAATAGGGTGAAGAACATGCAGAGGTTGTTCAAAGTTCAGGTTTCTTCTTGTGAAATGCAATTAGTACACACACCTTCTAACTTGAGAGAAAGTGGCTAGAGACCAATCACAGAACACGATGCATCCTGCTTCCTCCCGTTGTCTTCGATACAAATGGTGGCCAGAAAACATAGTGAAGCTTGAAGCTAGACACCTGCTGCCCCAAGTTTAAGTTTTGTTTAAATAACTCTGGTTTTATTTATTTCAAGATATATTTATTGCAATGCACAGACTTATCCTTGCATCAAAACACTCATAGCAGATGACTAGTTTTCCAAATGTCCGCAGTGACTAAACTACTGTCTTACAACCTTGCTAAAGATAACAACTACTAAGCTTAACTATAATAAAATCATAATTTTCAAACTTTAGTGAAGTGTAACAATTACGAATAAGATGACCTTTTATAGTTTTTTTTATAAGTAAAGCTTGGAATTAATACTTTCCATTAGTATAAATATTACTTATTTTGAACATGGATAAAATTTGAGAAATTTTAAACATATAGGAGTTTATTTTTCCAATTTCATATAATTTTTTTATTTTAAAGAGTATATAATGGAATAAAAGCAATCAAAACAAACCAGTGTAAGAGATACAGGACTTCAAAACATTATGAAATCAACAGTAGTTACCATAATACCCCTTGATGTCTTCAAAATAGCTGCAGATAACTTCAGACATAATATAAATCAAACAGAACAGAATAGAATAGAAACAATAAAAACAAAACAATGAGTGTGATAAAGGACTTCAAAACAAGCCAATAGTAAATCCAAAATTGCTACCATAATGTATCTTGCTATCCTTGAAATAGTTTCTCCTGCCATGAGATTTAACATAATCAAACAAAACAAAAGAGAATAAAACCCAACCCAACAAAACAATGGAAATGACATAGGATCTCAAAAGAAGACCATAGGGAATCAACAATGGCTGCAACCCTCTGAAAGAGATCCCCCCACCAGATGATACATTGCTTAGTGATAGCCTCTGAACCTATGATCAGACCACTGGCCCTAGACCTGCAGTGTTAGTGAAACACCAAAGCACCACAGGCATCCGATTGCATTTCACCTCGACAGCTATCATCACAGCCTGTGTTTCTCTGGATAAGCTGGCAGCCTGGGGTGGAGGCGAATGGTACTTCTTGTCTGCCAGCCCTCCCACCTGAAGGCACTGGGGTCTGGCTGTTCCTGGTCCCATTGCAGCCCACACATGGCGCTAGTGGCGCTGGTTCCCAGGCTGGGCTTGTTTGTTGCTGTGGCCATTGTTCTCTCTCCAATTTCACATAATTTCAAAACTAAATGTCTATGCTATATCCTCTTGGCTCAGTTCCATTACTCAACATAAAGCAACATTAAAAGAAAGAGAGATACAAAGACAGCAATAGAATGATTGTGAGAGGAGCAGAAACCAGACTTGGATTCTAACCTAAATTCCATTATTAATTGGTCACCCTTGGACAAATCACCTCTTCCTACTTGTGGCACAGATGTAAGTGATCCACTTTAAAACATCAGAAAAAAGATAAAATGATCGATCATCCAGAAAACATTGTATAGTGTACAATGAAGACAATGCTGAACCTATATTTAAGGAAATAAGAGAACTTGAATTCACAGTCATTTCAGGTTTCTGGAGAACAAACTCAATAGTAAAGGTTATAAATGTTGTGCACATTGATTTAATTCAGTATAAACCCAACAAATATTCAGAAGAAGTAATATTTCTGTGATTAACAGGCCAATCTTAAATTTCATTCTATAGAAGTTTATATACATGTGTGGGTGGATAGATAGATAGATTGCTGTAATAAGAAAAATTTTATTGAACTTAAATATTCAATGGAGGGAATGACTAAATTTTAACATTTCCACAAGAATGATGAAAAAATATATGACCATTTAAAATAATGAAATTGCTTTCTATGCATTCTTAGGGGAATTCATCAAGATGTAAAATGTAAAACATAAGCCAGGACATAGGATAGACTGCATAGAATAATTTCATTCATTCCTTCACTGTGTAAAACTCACATATGTGAGCATGGCAGTGAATGGCAAACAGTGTGGGAAGATACACAATCTTAATAGAAGGTAGAAGAAGTCCTACCAGGTAAGCATGGAAGGGTTGAAAGGAATTTTTTCAGTTACTTTTTATTCCCTTGTGCTTTATATTTTCTTGAAACAGCACATACATTTTTTTCTCATTAAAAATTTTAAAGGGCAAAATAGGAGATACCAAAACGTAGTATGAATGAAGTTCCCACCTTACAGAGCGCTACTTAGTAATATAAAAAAGCAAAGAGTTACAAAATCCCAAGTTTCTTTTGAAGCATATTCACTTCTTTTCCTCGTTTTTTCTGTATTTATCTAAATAATTATACCTTGTGGGGGGTATTTTCTGAGACAAAGCCTCCCTACGTAGCCCAGGCTGGCCTCAAACTTGCAGGATCCTCCTGCCTCAGCCTCCTGAGTACTGAGATTACAGCTGTGCACCACCACACCTGGCAATAACTATAGTTTTATAAAGATTTGGCTAATACAGGGGCACTGAAACATTTTTCAAGTAACTTCATCAATTATAGATGAAGTAAGACAATGAATCCAAAATTCTCTGGAAACTGAGAAGTTGTTATGAGGCATCTGTCTTGACCAAGATGCAGACAGTTGCTTCTCCACAGATCCCAAGGGAACCTCCTGCCTCGATTCCTTATCGACTGGAATCAGAGTTGCTCTCACTGAATGAAAACTTCCTTTGTATATCAGTCCTTAGGATAAATCCCAAAATAGTTGCGGGAGACAATACTCCTACAACCTCCATTCCTCAGATGAGGAGAAAGATTAGGTCACCAGTTTCAAGGTGCAGGCAAGGAAATAGCAGAGCCTGGACTCAAAGCTTAATGTGCTTGATTTCAAAACTCGTCACTGACTCCGCCCTGAGTCAGGGCTGCTTGTGTGTTCACAGGTTTTGCATCTCTTTGTGACGAGGAGCGTGTTAATCACTATGAGGGTTCTGAAGTTACAAATTATCTTTTTTTTAAGTGTACTCAACACTATAGGAAAAACAAATCTGCAGAAATAAAATTTGCATATATATAAAAATATTGTCTAAAGAAAGACCAGGTATAAACAAATTATTATACATTGCTGCTAACAAGATTTTTAATTAGCACTCAGGACAGACAGACAGAGAAAGAATAGCTGAAGAAAGTTCATTACCCTATCTGGATTTTCTATGAGAAGGTTGAGATTTTAAAAAATCTCATGCAAATTTTTCAAATTGCTGTTTACCCTTAATATGTCTCTGCTGGCACTCGTAGCTAAATCTCAGATGAGATGTCCAAAGATTAAACAGTTCTGACCTGTGAAATAGTTGAGGAGAAGCATAGATTAAGAAAAGATAGCTGTAAGAAAAGCAAAGTATGGGGATGTAATGTTTGCTTAATCATATGAAAGTCTCAATGTTAATTGAAATCGACAGTAATTAAGAAATGTAATCCCACCTTTCTTAAGCATGAGGCTGGCTTCCTGAAGAAAAAGACAGCTCCTTGCAGGAAATCACCAGTTCCACTACAGCGTCCAAGACCTTCAATGGTGCTTAACTTTTCTCAGAATTTCTCTGAGAATTCTGCCCAGGGGAGGAATCCAAAAAATGGGTTCACTGCAAATTCTTACCTTACAAAGGATTATAACAGTTTTCCTGCTGCTTATTTTTCTGATTTTCCATTCACCTTCAAATCTATTTAGTATTGGGGATATAGCTCAGTGACATAAGCACCTGCCTGGCAAGCGCAAAGTTGTGAGTTCAATTCCCAGAATAAAAGAAAAAAATCTACTCAGAGGTTTTGATCTTTGCTCCAAGACGGCAAGGCAAATCAGCTTTTACTGAGGAGCTGTTAAAAGCTGGGTCTCGAGCTACTGCATGTATTAACTCAAAACACTCATTCTACGTCCTTCCCATTTTCACTGAAATCTTAACAAGAAACTCACCACAAAGCACAAATAGCAACCTGTCTGACCTCTAGAAACCTCTGTACCATTAAATCTTCACAATTCTTTAAAACAAGAATTACTATCCACTTTTCACATGGGGAGAAACTTCAGCAAAAAGAAATGAAGCCAATAGTACAGTCACAAGTTATCTCTCGCATGTTTGAACCTGAAATTGAACCCATTATAATTCCTCTACACTGTAGCTGCTTCACTGGAAAAGAACAAGTTAAATCAAAGGGCAAGTGTTAATTTTAGGGGCAGCCAAAAGCACAGTAAATAAAATTGTATTTTGAAAGGAAGTTCAATAACAAATTTTTAGCATTATTAAAGAAAAAGGTTAAAGCAGGTAATACAATTTCTAGTAATAAAAATCATCACACTAAATGCAATTACACATTATTTTTTTGAGACAGGGTCTCACTATGTAGTTCAGACTAGCCTTGAACTCACTGTGTAGCCCAGGCTGACCTCGAACTCACTGTGATCTTCCTGCCTCAGCCTCCCAAATGCCGAGATTACAGGTGTGCTCCACCTTTCCTGGAAATTATAAAATATTAAAACAAAGTTTTCTTCTCTTTTTTGAACAAAAGAAAAATTATGTTTAATTACATAGGCAAACACAGTGGGAGGAAAAATTATGTTTAATTACATAGGCGTAAGAACACTACAAAAATACGGGACACCAATACAGTTTTTTATGAGACATGTAAGGCAAGTTCCAGAGAAGAAAATAATTCTGAAATTTATTTGAAGATTAGCATTGATTCAATGGGTTTTATGTTAAAGTGATAATTTCAAAGAACAGTTGCTTATTTACATTAGTTCTGACACAGTGACAATGGAAATCAATATTCTTGACTTCATACTATTGCCTTATGTCTGCAGATATTTACTGTAAAATTTATAAATTTACAAAATGATATACACTCCATTTTAATAAGACTTATGAAATAGTCTTGAGGAATTCATTAGACATATTAATGATATGTACTCAATAAAGAATAAAATGAATGATATGACACATATAATATAACTAGATATTTGCCTACAAAGGATCAAGTAATTTTTATTACCCCACCAGAACTCAGTTAAACCGAAAGAATCTTTTGATTGTATAAGTAAAAAGAAGATGAAGTAAAAATCAAATTGTTTTTCAAAAAGTAATGATGATGTCTGAAATACAACAATTTTTTGCTGTGCTTACTAGTCGATGCTTTCAAAACATCACAATTGCAAAATATGGATTTTTTTTTTTTTTTTTTTTTTGTACTGGGGATCGAACTTACCATCTCACGCTTGCCAGGCAGACACTGTCACTGAGCTACATTCCCCGACCCCAAAATACAGATTTTGTAAATGAAATGTAGCCAAGTTTTTCTTTTTTTCCCAATCTGATGAAAAGAATATAAAATTAGATGCAAGAAAAATTATCCATTTGACTTAATGAATGGCCACTGTACTTTTAAAGACACAGTGGGAGGAAAAATGAAACAAAAAACACGAAAGGGGCTAAAGAAATGAAGTGTCACTGTGAGAAACACCAGGTTAAGGACTCACTGAAGATCAGACTGGGGCAAGAAAAAAAAATAGTCTTGCTTCCCGGATCAGAAGGAAGCGCCTGTCAGCAAACGTCCTTCTCTTTCTTCCCTCCGAGGACCTCAACGCAAAGTGCTGCTGACGCAACCTTCCCTGTGGTTGAGTCAGCAACAGAGGAGGCCGCGGACAGACGATGAGAAGTTCAAAGTCAAGGCTCTCCTCCGCTGAAAGGAATATGGTTCCCTAATATTATTAGCTCTACTAAAAACACATAATTAGTGGCTCAAGGCCAGGAAGCAGGTGAAAACAATTGCAGGAATCGGTTTAATAAATTACCACTCAGTGACCCAATCTAGTCCTCTGCCTAGCGAGTGTAAGGACGTATTACAAAGAGCCTTGGAAACTTGGCAGGAAGGGTTAAAGCCTAGGGAGCTAAGAGTCTGTTATTGATCGGGAGGGACAGGAGAGAGATCTGTGGCATACAATGCCCTAGAGAGAAAAAAGATGACCTAGGAGGTAATTTAGGCAGAAAGTGTCAAAACTTTGACCTCCATTTAGCTCTGGGAAAGGAGAGAATGTTGGAGAGATTTGAAAGGAGGGGGACATAGGTGAGGTTCTGAGGATTCCAGGCCTCTCGTTGCTAGTCAATTATTTCTGTCTTTGGTAAAGTCTGATCAACGAGCACCTTAAAAGGGGGAAAGGCAGCACCCCACAATGTGTGCTTGAAGATAGGAAGGGAAGATAAAGGCGGTAAACAGGTTGGTAGACTGACCAAATGAGCAGAAGCTTCAGGGCTGGTTTTAGTTACTTTATTGTTTTGTTTTAGTTTCTATTTCTAAGTAGAAATACAATGTCTAGCCATATGGAACTCAAAGGAGGTCTCATCCCTGGTTCTATTCTGAGCCTAGATGGAGAGATTGAGTCAAAAATGTCTCTAAGAAAGTTGAAGAAATCACTTCAAAAGATAACACTGCTTTGGCAGGAAAATGATAATCTGAGTTTGAGGAAATGCTGAGTAATAGATTGATGAGCAGGAATGCCCAGATGAGAAAGGCAGAAAATACAGTTAGAATTTGAGTTAATGGGATAGGAAATTCTGATGTTCTGTCAAAAAATTCTGTCATTAACATTTAATCTGTATTGAAAGCACTGAGAATAAATCTCAAAATTAGCATCATAAGTATCTTTTTCTTCCCTGCTGGCCAGGGATGGGACTGAAAGGCAGGTTCCAGGACAGGCAGTGAGAAAGTCCCGTCCAGTCCCGCAGACCACAGGACACTGGCTGGGCTTCAGCAGCTGTTTTAGGGTTTCAAACACACTCCATAACTTAGCAAGTCTGTGACTGGCTATTAACCTAGTTCTCTGATCTTACAGTATGTATGAAATAAAATGCTGTATGAAAAAGCACTTACATAGATCAAATCCCAATGACAAACTTACTGAGAAAATACCCATCCCTTTTTCTGAGACAGGGTCTTGCCGGGCACTGCAAGGTGATTTTGAACTCTCTAGGTAGACCAGGTTGAGTCTGAATGTGGGAGTCCTGCTTCAGTCTCGCAGAGCGCTGAGATTGTCCTGCTTCAGCCTCGCAGAGCGCTGAGATTGCTGGTGTGCGTCACCACGCACCCCGCTTTCCTCGTCCCGTATCCGGATGGTTTATATTAGATGTCCCCACAAGGCCTCGTGTGCTCACAGATGAGGCTTTGCGAGGTGACCAGATCATGGGTGGATTCGCCCATCGATCGCTTTGCGGCTGTACGTGATGCTGGGAGCTGAGACCTGGTGGGAAGAGGTGGGTCACGGTGGGCGTGGCCTGGGGGCAGCTAGCTCCCTTCCCTCCTCCTAGTTCCCTCTCTGTCCCCAGCGTGTCCTGTCCTGAACTGTTCCTCCTCTGCTGTGCCCTCTGCCATGCTGCCCTGCCTGTCTCCAGGAAAGCTGATGACATTATTTTAAAAAGTAGAGCTGGTCTGGGTGGGAAAATGATCATCTGAGTTTGAGGAAATGCCAACAATGGACTGAGACCTCGACAAGCTGTGAGCCGCGGTCAGGCCCTCCTCCTTTAGGGTGTCTGGTATTTCATCCCAGCAAGGAGAAGGCAGCTAAGGCACCTCCGTCCTCTTCCGGGAGTGTCCCCTGTCCCAGGAATCCTTACGGCCTCCCAGCAGCATTGTGCAGGTCTCTGTCTTCTGATGTCCGCTCTTACCGCCCAGCCACATCTCACACCCATTTCCTTTCCACCCATAAAATCTCCCAAGCCCTACATTTTACTTACATTCCAAACAGCTTCACTCCGCCGGCAACAACACACAGACTTGTACTCAGGAAAGGTAAAAGAAAGTCCTTAGTACCACTTGACCTGGTGGCGTTTTTTATTCGAGTAAGCTAACATGTGATTTGTCGTGACTATATTCTGTCTAAAGTTACTAAAGATGTTTCCATATCCAAGATTCTGTGTGTGTGTTTGAGTATTTGTGTGTTCCTGTCTTTGAATGTTAATTCCCATTGTATAGATGTGACCTTAACCACTTCTCTCAAGAAGGATAAAGTTTACTACCTTTGGTATAACTCTTCATGTTGGCACATTTGTGTGGCCTCTGAGAGAAATGAAAACCTCTCATAAAGTTATGTATCTAAGGCAGCCTGGTAACAGCAGCATAAGATTTGGAATCACCAAGAGCTGGATCATGAACCCAGCCCCAGATTAGATAATAAGAAGCATACATTTGCACATATTATCCAGCCTCTTCGGGATGTGATTTAGGGAAAAGGTGGAAGTAATGGTTTCTTTTTCCTAAGACTGCGGTGCGCGTTCAATGCAGCACCATCAGTAGAGCAAAGGAACCCAGCGCATGGTATACAATGGGTGCTTAATAAGTGTCTGTCGAGTGAGTGAAAGTCAGGGCCCTTGCGAGCCCCACCGTCACCACTGACATTGTGGACAGCAATGAAATGGACCAGACTGCAGGGAGCCTTTCGGAGGCTCTGGTTTGACAGCAGCACAATAAAAACTTTCAATTTGTTGATTGCATCAAATAATTTCTAAAGGTTGATACATCCTTTTCAAAAACTACATCACCATTTGGGGATGGAGATTCGTTATGTAATTTTGTGCTTCAATTTCTCAAACCAAAGAGTAGTTCCAAAACTTCATTTTAGCAACGTATTTAATTTCCCTTTTGATATTAGAAAGTACTTATAATTTTAAAATAAAAATGAGAATTTTTCCTTTGCATTGTTCTTGGGTCATCATGCAGAAGAGTCAGCTTTTACCAGGTGAATTTTTTTTGGCGGGGGAGTAGTACTAGAAATCAAACTCGCAACCTCATGCTTGCCAGGCAGGTGCTGCGCCACTGAGCTAAATCCCTGAGCTTCCAGGTCAACTTTTTGTTCTCCCTTCTCTCCTTCCAGCTAAGAACTCAGTGCCAGAATGATACGAAAAGGAGAGTAGGTAATTGTGTAAGACCAGGGACTTGATCTTGTCCATGAAAACTTTGCTTTTTTTGGTTTATTGGCAAGAATATTTACTTCTATTTATTTTCAGATCTGATGAACATTTACATTTATTTATTTGAAATTAATTTTATTGGTACATTTTAGGGAATTTGTACCTATACATGATATATTTTGCTTCTTCTTTTTTCCACTTTCCCTCCTCTCCCTTCAACTCCTCTTCCCTCCTTATTTATAAAAGCTTTGTTTCCATTCTTTCCTTCTGTTATCTTTTTTCCTCTTTTCCCTTCCCCACTGGTACCCCTTTCCATTTAAACATTTTCTTCCTATTTCACAATATCTGCTATGTATTTTGGTCCTTATTTACACTTCTAGTTTCTCACACAAGAGAACCCATGTAGTATTTGAACATGTGTGTCTATTTATTTCACTTGAGACTATTGTCTCAAGGTGCATCCATTTACCTAGAAATGTCTCAAGTTTATCCTTCTTTATGGCTCAGAAGTACTGCATTTTATGTGTATATATATATATATATATATATACATATATAAATTTCTTTATCCATTTATTCATTGATGGGCATTTGGGTTGTTTCCAAGATTTAGCTATTATAAACTGTTCTGCTGTAAACATGGATGTGCTTGTATTGCTGTGGTGTGATGCTTTTAGTTCTTCTGGGAAAATACCAAGAAGGGGAAGAGCTGAGTGAAATGGAACCTCTAGTTTTAGTTTTTTGAGGAATCTCCATACTTATTTCCACAGTGGTTGCACCAGTCTGTACTCCCACCAAGTGTGGAGAAGAGTTCCTTTGTTGTCCCATAGTCCCACCAGCATTTGTTATTGGTTGATTTCTTGATAATGACCATTCTTATGAAGTAAGATGGAATCTCAGTGTTGTTTTAATTTGCATCTTTTGAATGACCAGCGATATTGTACATTTTTTCTTATGTTTGTTTGCCATTTCTACTCCTTCATCTGGGAATTGTCTATTCATTTCAGATGCCCATTTTTAGATTGGGGCTTTAAATTTGGTGGGTCTGATTTTTTGAGTTCTTTGTAAATTCCAGACATCAATCCTTTGTGGAACAGCTGAAAAAATTTTTTCCCACTCTGTGGATTGTCTTTTCACTCTGTTGGTGGGTTTTTTTTTTTTTTTGCTTGTTTTTGTATTTGTTTTTGCTGTGCAAAACCTTTTTAATAAAATGAGATCCTAGTTGTTGATTCTTTGTGATATTTCCTGGGCAATTGGAGTTTTGTTCATAAGACATTGGTGCCATCACCAATGTCTTCAAGAGTTCTACTTAGTCTCTCTTCTAGAAGATTTGGTGTTTCTGTTTTAATATTTAGATCTTTGATCCATTTCAATTTTAGTTTAGTGCATGGTGAGAGATATGGGTCTAGTTTTAGTCTTTGGCATATGGAAAGACGATTTTTCCAGTACCATTTGTTAAAGAGGCTATCCTTCTTTCAGTGAAGGTATTTGGCCCCTTTGTCAAAGATAAAGTAGCTGAGTGTGTTTGGAGCTGTTTTGTATCTTCTAATCTGTTCCACTGATGCACAGATCTATTTTTTTCTTTTCCCACTGCCATGCTATTTGTATCAGAGTAGCTTTGTAGTACAATTTGAAGTCGAGGATTATGATGCTCCTGCCTTGCCTTTGTTGCCCAGAATTATTTTTGCTGTTCTAGGTTTCTTCTGGTTCCAAATGAATTTTAGGAATGTTTCTCTAATTCTGTGATGTGTGCTATTGGTATTTTATTCAGAATTACATTTAATCTGTTTACCAATTTTGCAAGTATGACCATTTTTACTGTGTTAGTTCTTCTTACCCAAAAACAAGGAATATCTTTCCATTTTCTGATATCCTATTCAATCTCCTTTTTCAGAGTGCTGTAGTTTTCAAAGTTCAATTATCATTTTTTGTGGATGACACGATACTCTACATAGAGGACCCCAAAAACTCCACCAAAAGGCTTCTCGGTTTAATAACCAAATTCAGTATAGCTGGATACAAAAATCAGTAGTGTTCCTGTACAAAAAAAAAAATCTCACTGAGATGAGAAGTTAGGGAAATGACACCTTTCACCATAACAACCAAGAAAAAATAAAAAAAAGAAATACCTAGGCCTCTATCTAACAAAGGAAATAAAAGATTGCTTTTCTCTATTCATCTACCCACTATTGCTGAGAATGAGGTTGAGAAGGGAATTTTGCTGGGACCTCTTCCCCAATTCCCCTGTTCCAAAAGTTTATATGGAAAGTTTTCAGTCTGTCCTTAGAAGGTAAATATTGAAAATTCTCAGAAATACTTCTATGGAGGAGCTATGACTCCAAATTTCTGGAGGAAATTTTTTGTTTAATTATTTTCTGCCTTTTGTTTGCCTGTCTCTGGAGTATATCCTAATTTTTATTATATTTCAAATACAAATATCTTGAGAATTCAGTTGGTATGCCTGATTAACAGCCACTAACAATAAGCATGAGTTTACAGTGGTGTTGCAACAATCATCAAAGTATCTGGAAAGAGGTGAACGTTCCATCGTCTTCACTCTTGCTGTAGGTATGCTAGTGCTTGGTTCTTCAGGTCAGGTCAAGTAAGCAGCATCTCTGACAACCCCTAATTATGAAGGAATCTATAGGAGTACGACTAGGTAGTACACAATAAAGTAGACTAATTAAAGTACACTAAAGCAAAATCTAAAAGGAGTTGCAGTTTTGGTATCAAGTTTAAAATTTAAGGGCTGGGGCTATAGATGGCAAGTGCAAGGTCCTGAGTTCAATTTCTGGTACCAAAAAAAATTTAATAAAACTTTTATTTATAAGGTTCTGTGTTTGTTACTATCATTTGAGCCTTTAATAGATTCCTGATAAGGAAGAATAGAAGCCAGTTACTATAACCTTCAATGTAAGTGGTTAATATACTGTTGAACTTGACTTTCCCAACCTGGTTAAATATCAATTTCTGCATATGTAAGATGAGAATAATAAATCCAAGGAGGCATTTATAAGGGTTAGATGGAAACCTACCAAGACTTACCCAGTGCAGAGCCTGGAATACAGTAGGTCCTCCTCTTTATTATACATGTCTGTATGAAGTGACATAGAAATAGCTGAGACTGAACTTTATCACTGCCGTGCTACTTTTTATACAGTTATTACTGTATAGGTGTAATATAAATTGGGTACAGACTGAGAGGGTGAATGAATGGCAGTCTCAAAAAGCATTGTGATAGATTCTACTACTCAGTCCAAGTTTGTATGTGAGAGAAACTGACACACCGATTGAGCAGCATTGAGGTTTATTAAACTCAGATGGGCACTGATTATTGCTATAAAATCTCATCGTGCCTTGTAGCCTTAATCCTTGCAGCCTCCCAATCATTATTCCATACTATCTATAATATGAAACTCCAACTCTCCAAGAAACCATCAGCAGGGAACTTTCTCATCTTCCCTCCAGCAAATCTGTGACCATCCTCTTCTTTCCCCATTTAGAAAAGAAGCCACATCTCTCTCACAAGGCAATTTCTCCTGTGTCCTATGTCCCCATTCCCTTTCTTTCTCAAGGACTTCATTCCCTTCTCTGCTCCTTTTCTCTCTTGTATCAACATATTCCTTTCTTCTAGATTGATCACTAGATCTGTCAAACTTTCTGTAATATCTGCCATCCAAGAGAATAAACATTATACCGTATAGTGCCAGCTCTCTCCAGCTCCTGGCCTGTCTCTCTAGTCCTTTACTCAGTCTTCATGAAGCAGATTACCCCAGCTACCCCTGGTGCTGCCTATCTGTAATCTCAGCACTCTCAGAGGTTCAAGGTCAGCCTGCGCAATGTAGCAATGTAGCTGGATCTTGTCTCAAAGGCTGGTGGGAGAATAGACTCACTATGAAGGCCCAGATGCAATCCCTCAAAAACAGAAAGAAAGAAAGAAAGAAAGAAAGAAAGAAAGAAAGAAAGAAAGAAAGAAAGAAAGAAAGAAAGAGAGAGAGACAGGAGTATCCTCCATTTACTCGGCACATTAAATTCTAAAGACATTTCTACTTTCAATATATTATACAAACTGCTGTAAAGTCTATGACCAGCCACTTAGGTACTACAACATCCAGGGGGGAAAACTTTCCAATCTTTATTCTCTTTGACCGCTCAATAGCATTTATTTATTTACATTTTTAAATTTTTTTTTACGCTCAATAGCATTTGAGAACACTAAGCACTCCTCGAATCTATCTCCACCGATCTTCCTGTCAATGTACTTGCTGGTTTTCTGCCTACTCCTGAAGAGTTCCTTTTTGGTCTTTGCTGTTCCTCCTCCACCATCCTCTTAAAGCAGAAGTTACTCAGAGCAGTTCTGGCCCCTACCTACTGTGTTTTGCACGACCCTATGACCTTTTGCATATTCCTGTTCCTTCTGAAAATACTCAACTACGTAACCACCACAAATCCATATTTACATTTAAACCCCTTTGAACTCCAGGCTTTCACATATTTGTGCACTTGACTTTCCCACTAGGATGTCTTACACCAAAAAACAAGTCCAGATTGCCTTTCTGGCATTCCTCTCTCTCAAACCCTAGTCAGTCTCTCTTTCTCCAGGGCATTGTGAGTGCCTGCTCATTCTCTGGCTTTCCACTCTGAGGCCACGCCTTTGAAAAGGACTTCTTTGACACGCCTGATCAAATCACATTACCTTATAGCACCCTGCGTCGTCCCGAAGAGCCCATATAACCACTGTATAAAATTACCTTCCTATTTATCTTCTTGTTTAATTTTCCTTCTTTTCTTGCTACTAAAAAGCACTTGAATGGGCTACTCTCACTAATTCCCTCACTCTTCAAATCTGCTCAAAGTTTATCTTCTCAGGGAAGCCTTTCCTGACCAATAAAGAATTCTCCCTCGCTTCACTTCAGTTTTTTTCCCTCTCTCCGCATAACACTGACAGACTTCTAATATCTCAGATCACTTCTTTCCTTTTATTTATTAACTGCTGTTTTCCTCCCCACCCTAGCATGTATAATGCATAAAGATTTCCCGTCTGTTTCGCTCTTTGATGTATCCCAAGTGCGCAGCACATGATAGGAATCCGATAAATATTTGTTGAATAAATGAGGGGTGGAGTCTGTTTAGCTGCCACTACTCTAAGATAATCAATTTCTGTGGAATTAAAGATCACCTCATAAAATCTGCACCGAGGTGAAGAATGAAAACCAGCAAAATCCCAAATACCGTGAACGCTGCGTGACTGCTTTCCAGGAAACAGACATATTTAATTTGGAATCTAGAAAGTGGCCCTCATCTTTTACATTCTTCTCGAAATATAGTTAATCTTGGCTCTCTCTTTGCTCCTATTTTAAGAATACAAAAGTACACATCTATAGTCCTCCTGGTACTGACAGATGCCTAAGTCCTCTTACCGGCAGACAGAGCTAATAAATAGCGGAATGACCCGCTGAGGGCAGCCCTGCCATCGCAGGCCGGGCCGGCCTACGCGGAGGAAGCACCCGGGACTCAGAATCATCCAGACAGCGAGCTGTATTCCCGCTTCTGGCGCCCGAGCTCCCCCGGGCCTCTCTCCCCTTGGTGAAGGAGAGGACGGAGCCAGGTGATCCCGCTCGCCCACTGCTGTGAAAACCATCCCAGACCTGCGCTCATACCCGGCACATGGGAGGCTCTCGGGAGTCTGTGGTTTGAACTCTAAAATTCAAGTATTTACATTTTAAGGGAAAACAACTGAGATCTACGTCAACAGTTCTTTTTTCTAAAGAAAACCATATACAGATTCTCACGATGCTGGACATATGTATTCTAGGGGGACTACCAGGGAAGACTATCGCCCGTTTGCTTCTGGTGAGTTCCGTACCGACGCCGGCTCTACAGTTTCACCACCTTTAGGGATTTTGTTATCGTTTGTATTTTTACAATATTTACAGAAACGCCTTTGGGGCTGCGTTTGAAACCCTGAACTCCGCGCGGGACACCACCAGAACCCGGAGGCCGTCTGGGCTGCACAACTCCCTGCCAGTCGCCTTCCCGAGCCTGGCGACTTCTCCGTTTCCCAGCCCGCCTCGCCGTCCCCTGCTTCCCCAGCGGCGGGGGCGAGGAGAGGGCGCCGCGGCCTGAGCGGCCCCGCACCCCGCACGCCGCACCCCGCCGGAGCCCGGGACCGCAGCTCCGCCGCCCTGCGCCGCGCCCGCTGGAGGCCGCGGACCCGAGTGTTGACACCCGCCCCCTCGCCCGGCTGCGGAGGGACCTGATTGGCTCCCCGCGCCCCCTCGCGCCCCGGCCCGCCCCGCCCCCCGCGCGGCCATCTGCTCCGAGACCCGCGCCCCCTCCGCCCCCTCCCCCCCCCCGGCTGGGCGCCGCCCCTTCCCCTCCCCCCGGCTCCCAATCCTCCCGGGCCGTTGCCCGGGAGACGAGTCGACACTAGGCAAATAGGCGTTCCGGAGAGAGAAGGGGGAAACCTACCCTGCAGCCTGATAACAAAGGAGCAATGAAGGCAGCCCCCAAATAGAGGCTAGGGACGCGTCTGGGAGAAAATTCGCAAGCCAGCTAGCAATCACCCCAATTTAAAACCGAAAGGGGGGTGCAGAGGAAGGGGAACGATTCACACTGGGGGCGGGGGAAGCAGGATCCTTAGATGAGCCTTTAGGAATCTCCGGGATGGTGGTGCTGGACCAGCCCAGTTGGCTGTTGGAGTTGGAACTCTCTTAGGACCGGGGATCGCATCCATCCTGGCGCCCGGGGTCTTGGGCCGGGCCAGCGGGCTCCCTTAAGAGCGCTGATAGCACGTTTGTTGGCAAGATGCATTTCTGCGGGAACGTCCTTCCATCTGCCGTGTGGAATCTGACTACTTCGCGACTGAATAATGCATCCGAAGGAGCTGGACAGGGAGGAGACGACGCTTCGCGTAACGATGTGCAGCTCGGTGATTTTCAAAACAACACTTGAACAAAGAGTTATTGGCTGGAACCACCTGTCTTTTTCACTCAGAGTGTGACCTATTTCCCTACAATGAATAGAAAATAAAAAAAAACAAAAAACAAAAAACAAGAATTCAGAGCCAGAACCAAGAGAACTGAACCATTCCCTCGACTGCTTCACACGTCCAAAAGGGAAAGAGCATTCCCATGGCAGGATCACTAAATGTAAACGAGAAAAGATGGTTTGGTGGGTTTTATTTTTTTTTTTCTTCCTCCATAATGTGGGTGGTAGTGGAATGACTTATTGGGCTGTATCCCGGACGCCCCCTCCAGCTACGCGCAATCAAAGCCTTGCCTCCACACACCAACAGCGGCTGCGCTGGTGACAGGGGTGCGGTGGCCGAGGGAGGGAGCCCGTTTGCACCAGCACGGAAGCTTTCCCCGGCCGGAGGGGCACCCGGAGAGTCCAGGGGGCCTCCGGCTGCCTCTCGGCACGCAGGCCATTTCTTCTGTGAGCTGTAACCCGGTTGTCCCACCGCCGCCGCCTGCCTCCTGGCGCTGCAGGGGCGCACACACGCACACACGCTCAAAAACAAAGAGTCCCTCCGAGGTTGGCAGGAAGCTGAAAACGATCCGTATGGACGCGAATAGCAGCACCCCAACTGTAAATGTGGACTCCTACTCTCGAGGCTGCCTCTCAGCTCAGCACAGAAGAAAATTATCATTCGCAGTGATAAAGCGCGAGCAGTTTCGATCTTCGGGAAAAAGGCCCTCGTCCTACGTATGAAAAGGAATCACGAATTGGGAATAAATAACCAGAGAGCAAGAATCTCATGAGCTCCGAAGGCCAATCTCAAAATATTTTATTTCATGCCAGCGTGGGAGGGGGAGGGAGTGGGGTTTCGGCTGTGTGCTGCTTTTGCATTTCCCACATCTGGCCTACAGACCTAATTCCAACTCGCGATCTGGTTTGATGAAATTCGATCTTCGTGGTTCAAATACCTTTCAATGTGGGAAGATTTAGCAATTGCAGCAGTTTAAAAAAAAGCAAGCAAGCAAGCCCTGCGCGCTGGCTGTAAATCCCATATGGAACGCGGAGAGGAAAACAGGCTACAGCCAACCCCAGTGCTACCCATTGTCTGTAACACTCGCGCGCGCGCACACACACATACACACACGAACACACGCGCGTAAACACACGGGGGGTGGGGGAGGGGAGGAGACAGACGCCGATATAGACAGACCGGAGTCAAAGCGAGTCAAGTTAAGGCTTTCTCCGCCCCCATCCTCTGGACCCCCACCTCCTGCGTTAATTAATTCCAAACAAAGCAAGTCAATCAAGAGAGGCACGATGGTTGTCAGGAGGAAGGGGGCGAGAGGCATGTATTTTTAATTGATTTATTTATTTGGAGGATATTAATTCTCGTCCCGAGACGGATTTTTCAAACCGTTTGCAAAGCGCGGCTCCATTGTTCGTGGGGCGCGCAGGCCCCGCCCCCTGCTTTGTGTGCGGCGCGCGGATTGGCCGGCGCGCGCGGGGGCCGCGTCAGCGCCCGAGAGCCCATTCATCTGTGCACTTGGGCGTTGGACCCCGCATCTTATTAGCAACCAGGGAGATTTCTCCATTTTCCTCTTGTCTACAGTGCGGCTACAAATCTGGGATTTTTTTATTACTTCTTTTTTTTTTAAACTACACTTGGGCTCCTTTTTTTGCGCTCGACTTCTCCACCTTTTTCCCTCCCTCCTGCGCTGCTGCTTTTTGATCGCTTCGACTAAACCCTTTTTACCGGAGTGTATTTAATCGGTTCTGTTCTGTCCTCCTCGACACCCCACCCCCTCCCTCCGGTGCGTGTGCCGCTGCCGCTGCCGTCGCCGCCACCGCTCGCCCGGTCCTTACACCGACCCGAGCTCTTTGTCTCCGCTCTTGGATCTGTTGAGTTTCTTTGTTGAAGAAGCCAGCATGGGCGCCCAGTTCTCTAAGACCGCCACGAAGGGAGAAGCCGCCGCGGAGAGGCCCGGGGAGGCGGCCGTGGCCTCGTCGCCTTCCAAAGCCAATGGACAGGTAAATTCCACCTGGGGTTCCGGCCCTTTCGTCTCCGCGCCCCCTTTCCCTGTGGTCGCGCCCGGGCGCACCGGGTGGACAGGAGCGCAGCCGGACTGCCGTCGGAAAGTTGGATGCAAAAGGCGATCCCCAGTCGTCGCTGGTCCCCAGGAGGGTGCTCCCACCCCCACCCCACGAGTGCTGGCTTGGCCGGGGGGAGAGCGATAGATCTATCGTCTAAAATGGCGTGGCTTGGAGAGGGGCAGGACGTGACTGGCGAGGCGCCCCTCCTCGGGTCGGGTTGCGTTTGTGTTTTGGGGGACGTGGCGCCGGAGGGAAGCTCTGCTTGGGCGCTGAGCCTGGGTCGCCTTCGAGGTTCGCGAGCTGGTGTGATCGCGCGCGCGTGGCGTGTGTGTGCGCGAGGGGTGCGAGCCGGGCTGGCGCGGACGGCGAGGAGGGCAGGGCTGCCTTGGTGTAGAGCGTGCGCCCAGGCGGCGCGCCCTGCGCTGTTGGAGAGGTTGCAGCCGCGCAGGAGGCTTTCGGTGCTTTTTGATGGGGCTTCCCCGCTGCCCTGGATCTTTGTGTTCAATCTGTCTGTGGAGACGCACAATTCGGTGACTCACATGGTATCCCAGGAGTGGGAACGTTCGGGGGGTCGCTAAAGAAGCTCCCCAGATGTTAGCGCGGAGGCAGCTTCTGCGTGTTGGCCGGTATTGCGCGTGTGCGCGGCGCCTCGGCCACTGGGACCCAGGCCGAGGGCCCCGGCTGGGTGGCCGCCTCCCCAGCACTGGGTGCCCACCACGCCTCTTTTCCTAGAGCAGAAGCCGCGCTGCTTCTCCGGCTCCAGCCTGCTGGAGAGAGACGGGCTCTGCCCAGAGGCTTGAAACCCGTTAAAAATGCACACTACGCTGCCCCAGCGCGCCCCGGCCTTGCAGAATATCGGGCGAAGGTGGGCGTGGAAGCAGAGGCGCGAGCTCGGAAAGGCGGCTGGGCCCGGCCTAAGGTCTCGGCCCGGCCTGGAGGCCCGGACACCACCTGAGCTTTGTTTGCGGGCTCGGGGGCGCCGCGGCCTGCGGGCAGGGCCCGGCTGGGCTGGGCTGGGCTGGGCTGGGCTGGGCTGGGCGGGGGGCGGCCCCTCCCCTCCTTCCTCCCGGCCCCCTGCGCCCCGGGCGCTCGGCGCGGTGGAGGCGCAGCGCCCCCTGCCGGCCGCGAAGGGCGAGGTGCGCGGCCCGCGGGCTTCTCCGCGTCGGGCGGAGGCTGCGGGGCGCGGGGGGCGCGGGGGCCCTGAGCGGAGCCCCGGCCCCGCCGTGTGGAGCGTCGCGGCGCCCCGGGTCCCGCCTTCCCCCTCGGCCCCGCGCCCGCGGTCCGGCCCGAGTGACGCTCGCTTTGTGCCCGCAGGAGAACGGCCACGTGAAGGTCAACGGCGACGCCTCGCCCGCGGCCGCTGAGCCGGGCGCCAAGGAGGAGCCGCAGGCCAACGGCAGCGCGCCGGCCGCCGAGCAGGAGGAGCCGCCCGCCGCCGCCTCCGCCTCCGCCTCCGCCTCCGCCGCCGCCTCGGAGCGCGAGGAGCCGCCCGCCGCCGCCGCTGCCGCCGCCGCGCCCGAGCCCGCCGCCAGGGAGCCGCCCGCCGAGGCCGCCGCCGCCGCGCCCGAGCCCGGCTCGCCCTCCGCCGCCGAGGCCGAGGCCGCGTCCGCCGCGTCCTCCACGTCGTCGCCCAAGGCCGAGGACGGCGCCGCGCCCTCGCCCAGCAACGAGACCCCGAAAAAAAAAAAGAAGCGCTTCTCCTTCAAGAAGTCCTTCAAGCTGAGCGGCTTCTCCTTCAAGAAGAACAAGAAGGAGGCGGCCGAGGGCGCTGAGGCCGAGGGCGCGGCCGCCGAGGGCGCCAAGGACGACAGCGCCGCCCCCGCCGCCGCCGCCTCGAGCCCCGCCGCCGCCGAGCCGGGCGCCTCTCCCGGGGAGCAGGCCGGGCCCGCGGGCGCGGAGGCGGCGGAGGCGGCGGCGGGCGACGGGGCCGCGGCGGGCGGGCCGCAGGAGGCGCAGCCCGCGGAGGCGGCCGAGCAGCCCGGGCAGCCCGCGGCCGAGGAGCCCCCGGCCGCCGAGGAGCCGGGGCCGGCCGAGGAGAAGAAGGCCGAGGAGCCCGCCGGGCCCGGGGAGGCGCCCTGCGCCGCGGGGCCCGAGCCCGAGCCGGAGGCGGCGGCCGCCCAGGAGCCCGCGGCCTCGCCCGCCTGCGCAGCGCCCTCCGCCGAGCCCCAGCCCGAGTGCAGTCCGGAGGCCCCGGGCGGCGCCGAGGCGGCGGAGTAGGCAGGCGCGGGGCCCGGAGCCGCAGCGAAGAACTTTTCTCCCCCGTTTGTTTGTTGGAGTGGTGCCAGGTACTGGTTTTGGAGAACTCGTCTACAACCAGGGATTGATTTTAAAGATGTCTTTTTTTTTTTTTAATTTTACCTTTTTTTTAAGCAACAAATTTTGTTTTTTTGTTTGTTTTCCCCCTCCCCACAGATCCCATCTCAGATCATTCTGTTCCCACCATTCCAACAGGTCGAGGAGCGCTTAGACACCTTCTCTGCCTTTGTTTGTTGTTGTTTTTTTTTTTTTTTTTTTTGCATCAGTATTAATGTTTTTTGCATTCTTTGCATCTTTATTCAAAAAATGTAAACTTTCTTTATCGATCTATGGACATGCCCATATATGAAGGAGATGGGTGGGTCAAAAAGGGATAGTAAATGAAGTGAGCGCTAGGGCCACATGGGAAATCGCAGGGGCACGGACGTCGCCGAGATGCTGTACCACTAGGAAGGATGGTGTAAAGGTTGTCTTCTTTTTTTTTTTCTTAAGAAAAGTTATTACGACGTATTTTGTGAGGCAGGTTTACAACACTACAAGTCTTGATTAAGAAGGAAAGATTAAGAAAAACACCAATACCCAGATTTTTAAAAACAAGATCATAGTCTTAGGAGTTCATTTAAACCATAGGAACTTTTCACTTATCTCATGTTAGCTGTACCAGTCAGTGATTAGGTAGAACTACAAGTTGTATAGGCTTTATTGTTTATTGCTGGTTTATGACCTTAATAAAGTGTAATTATGTATTACCAGCAGGGTGTTTTTAACTGTGACTATTGTATAAAAACAAATCTTGATATCCAAAAGCACATGAAGTTTGCAACTTTTCCACCCTGCCCATTTTTGTAAAACTGCCGTCATCTTGGACCTTTTAAACACAAATTTTAAACTCAACCAAGCTGTGATAAGTGGAATGGTTACTGTTTATACTGTGGTATGTTTTTGATTACAGCAGACGATGCTTTCTTTTCCAGTTTGTCTTTGAGAATAAAGGAAAAAAAAAATCTTAAGATGCAATGGTTTTGTGTAGCATCTTGTCTATCATGTTTTGTAAATACTGGAGAAGCTTTGACCAATTTGACTTAGAGATGGAATGTAACTTTGCTTACAAAAATTGCTATTAAACTCCTGCTTAAGGTGTTCTAATTTTCTGTGAGCACACTAAAAGCGAAAAATAAATGTGAATAAAATGTACAAATCTGTTGTGTTTCTTTATGTCCTGACAGTAACTAAGACTTCTAGGTCTTAGGTTAATTCTTAGGAAGATCTTGCATGTCACCAAAAGTAAATATGGTTGTGGTTTTTGATCTGAAGTTTTCAAGTTCTGAAGTCCATAATCAGCAGTGTCAGATTACCTATGTAGATTTTATAACAACCTTCCATGTCAATCTGTTACCATTTATCTGCATTTAGTTTTCATTTAAAATCTGAGCATAATTATTTTTTATTGTAGCTCTATAGCATGTCTGATTAAGGCATTTAGGATAAAAGTGGTATGACCCTAAGACTATATAAATGTCTTATGAGAATATTCCATAAAATCATTTTCTTGTCATGCAGGTCCAAAAACTTAAAAATGTGTAAGAATCTAGCAAACCCAAGCTGTAGATGAGTGGTGGAAAATGGCTGTTTCAGAAATTGATAGTGTTACCTGCCCTTGTAATTGCTTGGCACTTGGCTAATTTCCACATTATTGCTTAGATGATGTGTTTTGACTTAAAACAGACTTATGTAACAGAAGTATTGGTATTGAATGGACAATGTCAGTTTATGGGCCTTTTTCTTCAATGAAAGTGTTGGCATCTTTTATTGTAGATGATAATTTCTTATATATTAATAATTTTAAATTAGTTTACTTCCTCTGCTCTTTACCGCTCCGTAACAGAATTTTTTTCCTCACTGGACCCTAAACTGAGTTGAATTTTGGGGTACATATCAAATACTGTTCTGCGCAATGCAGACTTGTTCATACCCACCTGTTTTGCTGGTTTTGAGCAGTGTTCAGTGTCAGCTCTATGGTCAAACAGTGAAACACACTTGTACACCTGAATGACAGATCTTGAACTCCTTAGAAAAGAGCTTTTTTGACATGCTCTTTTAATTGGAATAATGGATCAAAAATAATGATTCATGACCTTTCTTTACAAAGCACCCTCCCAATTAATAAAGTCAAATATTTGGAAGGGTGTGTATTTTTTGTTTGGGTTTCATGATCTTAGAGGATATGCGAAAGTTGAAAGGTGAAATTTGCTAACCAAAGGACTGACTTATGGATCTTTCCCACATTAACCTTTCTTCATAAATACCTGTTTGCCTGGTATGTAGTAGGACTCAGTTTAGAAAAAAAAGGACTTAAAAAAATATAACTCCCAAAATGAGTGGTCAAGAATACTGTGTACAAAACTATTATTATATATTACTAGGTTTGTTCTTTTAACAGCTGGAATTTATTAAGATGCATTATTTTCATTTTAATCACTGCCTAAAACACTTTGGGTGGACTGATGGAGTGGTGGATTTTTCTCCAAGTGATTACATGAAATTTGACATAACTTTTCATCCAAAGTTTTGTATATCATGTTGTTTTCTAATGGAAAATGTTAATATGGCTTTTTTGTACTACTAAAAATAGCTTTGAGATTAAGGAAAAAATAACTTGTATAGTTCAGTATTGTCTATTAAATCTGTATTGGCAGTATGTATAATGGCATTTGCTATGGTTATAAAATACTTCCTCTGGATTATAATAATCATTTGATCCAATTCCTATTGTAAAATAAAGTTTTACCAGTTGATATAATCAAGCCTGCTAAAATAGGATTTTTTACAAATTTTATTTTTAAATACAAGTTTTAGAGAAAAATTTATAAAGTATTAAAAGTAAGCACTGTTACTGAGTTTAAAAGATTTAGAGGATATGCTTGGTATTAATTATACTTAGGATATAAAATTCTATCCATTGAAGGTAAGTTATTTGGTCAATAGTCAATTAAAAATGTTAACTATGGAACTTGATCATTGAAAAACAATACGATTCATTTATATTTTTTCCTCACACAAATACAAACAACCTTGCAATTGAGAATTTGGGGTTGGATTTTTTTTGAACTCTAGGTCCTTGATTGGCAGTTTAGAGAGGAGTACAGTTTAACGCAGCTCAAGTCAACTTTGAAAATTTAAAAATTGGACAAATAATGGCTGTTAACTTTTATCTTTCCTTTAATGTCTCACTATGCAAAGTGAGCATTTTCCCCCTCTTCGCTTTCCAGTTACGTGAAAGCACTTAAAGAGCATATGGCCAACAGAATTTTAAAATGCTTTTAATGTGTAAATCTTCTAGCTCCTGTTGGGAATTTAAGTTTGAGAACTATTTGAACTTCAAGGATACCACTCTGAAAATGGAAAACAAATACTTTTGAGAGGTTAGATACGAATTTCAACAAATTTGCTATAGGATTTCTTTGTTTTTTCAGTGTTTAAAAAGTGCTAAATAGGGGTGTAGCTTACTAAAATGGATAGGATTATCATTGGCTGCATTTTCCCTTCATTCTAGTAATAGGCCCATCACAAATGAATTATAAAAAAATCTTCATTGCTGAATACTTGCACAGTTCTGGATGTTGTTAAGTGAAAATGAGATAATTACCCAAGAGATATTTCAAGTTCCTTTCATTGATAGTTGAGGCTCATAGGTGGCCACAGTGACGATCCCTGGTAAACTGAGCGGTGATGAATTCCCCACCAAAGGTACAGATTTGGCATTTAGAAAAACTGCCTTCTAAATAGAGTACATTCCTTATGAAGAAGTTCAAAACTGCTTTTAATCTTGGAAGCATCAACTTAACTTTGCAAGGGAAGCCTCATATTTTGGGTGTATAGATTGTGTTTCATTCTAGGAAAAAAGTTCTCATAAAAAAAGTTCCTTGTAAACATTCTGGAAATATTTGAAACACTGCATTCTCATTGAGACTTGAATAGGGATATTAGAAGTGACACTTGATAGAATTGGGGAGTAATTACAGGTCCTAACTCCACATCACCAAGGTAACAAGCATCTGGTGTCCACGTATCAGCATTCCCTATAATCATCTTGTTCCTGTCCCGATAAAGGTTAAATGAAGTTAAATACACGGCTAAGTGGTATGGTATGCCCTTGGAAATACCAGAAGGGAAAAGGAGAGCATTTTAAGTCTGAAGGATTCAATTCAAGGATTATAATGCTGAAGCAGTTAAAGTAGTGTTTGCATTGATCGTCACACTAAGGATATGCAGGGTTGAAGCAGTCAGGTGAGGGGCAAGATCTTCAGCAATTCATTTTACAGTTCTTTGCTTTGTCTGTGACAAGGATAGTGGTTGGGGGTTGACCCTTTTAAATAGGTAACAGCTGGGTGCGGCGGCACAAGCTATAATCCCAACACTCTTCGAGGCTGAAGCAGGACAGGTTTGTTCTAGATGACTTAACCACATAGACCCTGCTTCAAAATATAAAAAATAAGGTCCGGAAATGTAACTCAGTGCAAAGGGCTCGAGTTCGGTTCCTGGTACCATCCTCCCCCACAATAGTAGTGAAACTGATTTAAGTCTTGCTTTTCCTAGTTTCTCCTAACCTACCTTCTTTCCTTCAGTTTAGTGCTCCAAAGTGGAAATCCAGTCACCCAGAGTACCACAGTCAGAGCTACAGAGCTACTGCTTCAGGAATGGTTTGGATGTTTGCATAAACTCAGTTAATGTTCTGAGGTTCAGTGTTGACTTTACATAACAAAGATGGTTTCATAGGAAATGATTAAAAATTGGGAATGTTAAAGATGACATGTAATTACAAAAGATCTTAGTCAAGCTTTGAGTCTCCAAAGACATTTTTTCCTATTTCATTGCCTTAAAATTGTTTTTAAACTGGAATATTTTCATTATTTGATTTCTTAGTAATTCTCAAAAATACCTTGGGAACTACAGGGTATAGAGGCTTGACCAAGCTGAAAGGTTTAAGGTTTAAGGTTTTTAGTTCTGCAGGTTCTTGCCAAATAAGGACAGTATGCAAGAGTTTTGCATCCTCAGATTCAACGGACTGCATATAAAAATATTGGGAAAAAGTATTATTTCTGTATGAAACACAGACTCTTGACATTATTTGCAAAACAAGGCAGCAGTGGCTATTTACATAGCATTTACACTACATTAGTTATACTCTAGTAAGTTATGTAATTAGTAATTTAAAAATGATACATAGTAGATATACAAGAGGATATGTGTAGATCATATGCAAATATTCCATTTCATATAACAGAGTCGAGCATCTTCAGTTTTGTTATTTGTGAGTGAGGTGTCTATATATAAATGCTTGTATATCTCTAAATTTTACTAGAGTGTCATGCCACGTTTTCCATTGTATACAATTTCAGAGATAGGAGACACATGACAATTTTTCTTACCCTCTAATTATTGTAGCATAATTATATTTAAATGTCACCAGAATCTAGCTATGTAACATCTTACTCTGTGTACTAAGAAAAACACCTGGATGTACAAGCACCAGGAGCCTCAGCAATCAGGAGTCACCTGAGACACACGTGTTAGCATGTGGTGACGGAGAACACTAAATAGAACATGTTGGTCACCGTCCATCCCAGCCAGTGTAGCGAACTGTCAACACTCTCATCATCAAGTGTGTGTCACAGAAAGGGACAATGTTTAAAGAGAGTTTTCTATGGCAGGACTTACTGGCACCTTTATATAAAGGATCTGGAGGAGACTGAATTTTATGAAGTGAGCACAAAAAATTGACTTAGTCATTTTTCTCTTCACAGACAAAATGCAGACACCTGTGACATAAAAGAGGTTGTGGGGGGGTGTTTTGGTTCAAGGTTGGAAAGTTTCAGTCCATGGTTGGCAGACTCCAAAAGCAGCAGCAGCATGGGAGAGGGACACAGCAGAGGAAAGCTGCTCAGATTCTGGCAACCAGGGAGCAGGGAGAAGGGAGGGGCTGGGAGCAAGAACACTGCACACCCCTCCAGGCCCTCCCCTGCAGACTAGCTGGGCCCACCTTCTAGTAGCCAGTCAACTATGGATGCCAGGAGGTAACTACTTTGCAAAAGACCCACCTCTGAAAACAGAAGTCCCCAGGGGGACATTCCAGACCTAAACTGGAACAATCGTATTCTTCTCCAAGTGCACTACCACCTAGGACAGTGATGTTTTTAATAAATTAGCAAGGAGTGGAGGAGGCAATAGATAATCTAACATAGATAACATTTGAAAAGAAGCAAGGCTATCTAGTAAGATTATAAAGAGAAAGGCACTGAGGGATTTGGTCAGGTCACATTATAAAATATTAATTTTTAACTGAAAAAAAATCACCTTAATGTAATCTTCCTCTAGTCTCTGAGGGATTATCTAGTTCATTAAGTGGATTACAATAGTACCAAGAATGTCTTATTTTTCTTTTTTTCATATGCTTGATATTTTAAAAGCATAAATTACTATCAGGAATTTAATGTTAATTTAAAAAAACTTATTGGTTTGTAGTCTCTGTCTCTGTTATATGTCTTAATTAAAGTGATCTAAATAAAGATTAAAACAAAAAAGCAGATTTCTAATTGAGATTCTATTCCATAGTTCTTATTTTGGGCAAAAATTTATAGAATGTCTATATATTGGATCGAAGAACATACACATAAATATATGCACATTCTGAATTTGTTCTGATGGGAAAGCCATTCAAGTTAAAAATAATACCAGTACTACCAATAATGATTTACAGCGTGATTTTTAAAAAGACTCATTTAATTATCTTACAGTATGAATTACATAGACATATAATGAAAACAAATTCAGTATCAAAAGAATAGTTAATATATACCTCGTAAAGTTTCATAGACTGTTTATATTTTAGTAACATTTTTAAAAATCTGAAAAAATTACACAGAGAATTACATGTTCGGGTTATCATTGTCATGTTATAAGCCAAATGAAAATTCAGTCATGTAAAATGACAATCATTTTTAATAGAAAAAAGTTAACAGCTTTATCAATGTATAGTTGACATACAATAAATTGGCACCTATAGAAGTATACAGCTTGATAAGCACACAAATATACACACCTATGAACCACCATCCAAATCAAGATAATGACCAGATCCATACAGGTTAGTCGAGGATGACGGCACGTATCTCACATACGTGCTGTTGGTCACCACAGCTGGCAGCTTTAGAAAGCTGGTGGCTGCTGGAACAATTAGATTGAGGTCATATATCCACTGTCAGTTCCTCTCTGTGGGTGTTGTCAGCATGAGAAGGTCCAAGATGATTCCTGGATGACCGGTCTTGGTGTCTGGGCTGGGCTGGGTAGAAGAGCGGAGACCCAGAAAGAATTCTCCACACTCTTGCTCTTCTCCTTATAGAATTTCATACACAGGAGCCTGCTCCCCAGGAGCTGGAGTTCAGAGAGTGTTGCAAGAGTTAGGGTGTAAAAGTTGCCAATCTCTTCACCCCAGAGACACCCCAAGAGTTTCACATCTGCTGTGGTTTCTTGACTAAAGCAGTCACAGAGCCTACCCAGAGTCTAGGAAAAAACAACCTTGTCGTCATGAGAAAATGCCCAAGAAATTTTAGCCATCTTCAAAGCTCCACAATATATATTGGATACTCTGTATTCTGGAGTCAAACAAGAGCCAACCCTGAGCAGGCAAACAGTTTCTTCATATCAAGAGGACAGTAATAGAAGGTGAAAGTAGTATCAGAATGTTCACCAACTACTGTGTCTTCTTTGCTTTTTATGGAGCATCAGCGTTCCTCAAATAACCTGGAGTTGTTATGCTGTGATACTGTTACAAGCAGCTGGGTTGATTAGAAATATTACAGGCAGTCAGACAGAACTGGACCTTCAAAAGGGCCAGTGCAGAAGACCAGATACCTTGCAACCTTGGAGGAGACAGACACCTCTGCGGAGGGCCAGATCTCAAGACAAAAGGCAAAACAAATACAACCACACCCTAAGTCTAAGCATCAGGGATTGACATTCTAAATAGGTATGGATCAGCTTGAGGAAGCCAGGAGTCACCATCCCAGTCCTCTACAGGAAAAGTCACTGCTCTTTAAGCATGCCCACTTGCTATGTGACTCAATTCCCTATTTGTCCCTGATTTGGTCAATTTTGCCTGAACGATTAATCTTATTGGTTGACCAAAATTCTGTCCCACCTCATGCCCACCTGCCTTGTGAATTCTCATTTTTCCCCACCTTGGACCTATCTCACCTCCTCGCTTTGCTCTATAAAAGTTCCTAGAAAAGACAGAGTCTTCGGCAGCCCGCTTGGGACCCCTTTGGTCTCTCTTCAAGACAGAAGCTTTCTTTCTCTCAGTAAATATATTCTGCTCTTAACCTCTGTTGTTCCTAAAATTCATGCTTCAATTTTAGAAAACATGAACTCGTACTAGACATCTAGTAGGCTGGGAGTTTCATTCCCCTATGTCAACACAGTATGAATGTTGTGTATCTTGGTTACAAATACATGTGATCAAACCAACAGGGTAAACGCCATTGTTTATTATGGGAAATTATGTCATTAATGGTATATGTTAGCTGTATAAAGTATATTATCAGGGAATCAACTGTTCTCTATGTTAAAAGAATTCTATCTTTTAAGAGTTGAGGATGGGCATTATGACACTATAAACTTTACTAGAGATTATTTCAAATAGATGGCCCCATATTTTCTGAACAAATATAATATGCTGTTGGACAGAACATTGAGGAGATTTCATCACATCACAGTGAAAACACAATTCCTTATGTGTGTCACTACCATGTGTAACGTGTGATTGTAGCATAAAATGCAGAAAAAAATTAATGGAGTAAACCTTTTACTAGAATGATTTTACTGTGGTCTTTTGAGAAACCCAAGGTAAAGGCAGTGTATAAATACATATTACACATAGAAGAAGATACCTGGCTCACTTAAAAGGATTTGAATCAAATTATTAATCATTATTAGTCTTATACAAATTTTTTAAATAGAACTGGCTAATAATTTTTTTTTTCCCAGGGGAAGTGGCAACTCTTGAGAAAGAAAGAACTACTTCACTGAATCCTTTTGGGTTCCCTTTAACCACAGCTCACCTTAAGAAGTATCAGTGACATTTGTTTTTTTTTTTTTTTTTTTTTTTTGCGGCACCGGGGATTGAACTCACAACCTCGTGCCTGCCAGGGCAGGTGCTGAAGCCACTGAGACAAATCCCAGCCCTGGTTTTTTGAGGCAGGGTCGCACTGTGTAGCTCAGGCCGGCCTTGCGCTCATGTTGTAGCCCAAGCCGGCCTCGAACTCACAACGCTCCGCCTACCTCAGCCTCCCGAGTGCTGGGATTAAAGGTGTGCGCCACCACAACCGGCTAAGGCATCTCCTTTCTGACTAAAGCACATTGGAAAGAAAAGAGAAACACTCCTCCATCAGGGCGATTACGAAGGGCCATTTCAAGGTACTAAAGGCAAGGCGTGGCCTTGCAGGAGAGAGTTTTGATCGCCTGGTAAATCTGAAGGTGACTTACAGGGGAATGAAGCGTGTGTTGAGGAATAGAGTTTAAGGCTGTGGAACTCTTTCGGAGAACAGAAACATTCGTCGCTTAGAACAAGCAATGAAAACAACCTATTCGCTTTATTTTGCACACCCCATACACTTGGTTGCTGAATATTTAAATTGAATTTTGCATTTTTTTTCTAAGACGATCATTTTTTTAAAAATCTGCTTCTTTACAGAGCTATGTTCTTTTTGTGGACGTAGGGGATCATGTAACCAGGATGAAAAGCAATTGAAATTAATTATTGGGATAGAGGTTGGTCTAGATTAAAGGACTCAACCATCCATTAACATTCCGGAGCTCTAGCAGAGGTCAGTGTGTGCAGAGTAGTAAATAAGGTGTGTCACTTGGAGCATTAAGTTAATTAATTAGCACCAGAAGAAAGAGAAGTCACTCATGACAAACAAAATACTGGTGAAGAACGAAAATTAGTCCTATATTGCTGAGCTGTAGGCTCTAGAATTTCAAATATGCTTATTTACAAAAAACTTCATTTTTTCTCAACAAGTTACTTCCAGATAATGTCAGAAAAGTTACTCATCCATGGAACTCTGCAGCTCTAAAGTTTCTCTCCTGTACATATTAATACTTATTGAAAGTCTTTTATATATGAGCTATTGTGCCAGCATTTCAGGATTTAGCCTTGAAAAAGACATGCGGGCAGCGGGCCATCTTGTAAGTAGACTATGAAATAGAACAGAAGGGTGCCTGGAATGAAAAAAGTGGATCTGTGACCCAGAGAAGTTATAAATGTTAGAAATTGTTAAAATATGGAAAAGTGTTCAACAATCCAAGGCAGAATTTCTATCACAGCAGACTGATTCCACCAATATCAAACTACAGTACACATAAACAAAAACTTAGGCATAGAAACAATTAAAGTAAAAAAAAGTGAAAAACTCACAAAACTATTTGCAATTTATAAATGAAAAGTTACATTTCCTAAAGAGTTTTTATGCATTGTTTGAAAAAACAATATCCCAACAGAATCTGAACAAAATTAAATCTGATGTTCAGTTAAAAGGAAATACAAATAGCTGTCCAGTATATTATAGTTACTTAAATTCATTTAAAAAATGAAACTATACATTAAAATCAGAACATTTTCTTAAGATTAGCAAAAATAAAATCTTCGATAATATGTAGTGTTAGAGACAGGGTTGTAGCTCAGTGGCACAGCACCTGCCTGACAAGCGTGAGGTCCTGAGTTCGATTCCTGGTACCAAAAAATAAAAAATAAAATAAAAAAATATGTAGTGTTAGAGTAAGGACGTAGGAGAATAGTGACTTTTTCTTGGTAGAAGTGTAAGTTAGTGAAAACTTGTATGGTAACAGCTATATAACCGCATATTCTCTTATATCCAGAAAGTCTAATTTGGCAAACATATCTTGCAGACATACTCACACATACCATGAGACATACATCAATTGATTGATTGATTGATTGATTGACACTGGGTATGGACCCAGGGTTTTCACACTGAGCTACATACCTGGCCCCTTTTATTTTTTATTTTGACACAGGGTCTCTCTAAATCACTAAGTCACCTAGCCTGAGCTCAAACTTGAGATCCTCCTGTCTCATCCTCCCAGTGTGCTGTTATTACAGGTGTGTACCACCACACTCCATTTAATACATTATTTTTAAGGGCAATATTGTTTGCAATAAAGAAGAAAAAGAGTAGAAACATATTGACCAAAGATAGAAGTTGGGTGAAATACATTAGGGTACATCCACATGACAGGATACCATGTGTTTTGATTAACTAGTGCTAGTAGCAAGTCACTCTAAAGCATAGTAACTTAAAACCATGACTATTACTTATTTTCTCTCACCATTCCTGCGTGACTGGATTTAGTTGGGAAACTGTGTTCCACATGATGGCTGCCAGGGTCGCAGCATCTGGAGACTCAGCCAGGCTAGAATATCCAAGATGGCTCATGTCCCTGGCTGGCGGCTGGGGCTGACTGTTGGATGGGAAATCGGCTGAGGTCGAGGACTAGAGCCCGTTAGTATTAGCGGCCTCTGTGTGTGGCTCGGGCTCCTTGCATCACGGTGGCTAACCTTCCAGGGATGTGTTCCCAGGGCATGACGCTGCCCTGAGGTCATCCTGCATCTCATCTACACATTGTAGAGAGCAAAATAAATTACAGAGCCAGACCCGATGCGAAGGGAGAGAAGCGGAGGACACCTCCTACTCTGAAGAATGATAAAGAATCTGTCTTCAATCTACCAAACCCTGAATCTATAAAACAGGAGAGGTAATACTTCCTCTAGTGACTTGGAAAAATTCCTGGTATCTATTGTTAGTGCTAGTTGTATGTATAACATGACTGTACTGTATCTATATATAGAAAAGTGTGTGTGGGAGAGAATATACCTAATTGTTTATGTGTGCCGAAAATATCTTACAGAATACATAAGGAACTGGGTAATTAGGCCCAGGTGTGGAAGAATGCTCACTGACATTATTTTTTTTCTGGTATCTGTTGAAATTTAAGCAATATGAATGTATTGTTTATTTTTAAAAGTTAAATTCTTTTAAAAATTATAAATCGATAAGAACTACAGTCTACATTTCCTGAACAAAAAACAGATATATTTGGTAGAGGTCAGGAAATTTGAAATGCATCCCTGAAAAATTTATCATTTTGGTAGTGTTTACACTCATAATGTGATGGGTATTATGAGAATAAAGGACTGAGTTGAGAATGAATAACCCATGGTTGCCACCGCAAAGAGAAAGAGCTTTTCTTTTATCCCTTGGGTACTGGGGATCATACTTATGACCTTGAACTTGGCAGGCAGGCGCTGTGCCGCTGAGCTATGTCCTCCAACCAGAGAGAAAGATTCTGAACCAGGTCTTGAAGGCTGAAAAGATGCACATATTCATAAGAAGGAGCAAGGAGAAACTTTGCAGAAACTGAGACAGGTCAAGCCTGGTGGTGTCCATTTCTTATGGGAAAGAAGGCACAAGTTGCCATAGAAATGAGTTAAGAGAAGTAAGAACAAGTAGAATAGCTGGGACAAAAACATACGAGTTCACAACAGTATCATCCACACAGTGATGAGGCTCTTCTCTGCTTACTCAGGTGCAGACGAATGGCCGAAGGGTGGAGAACAGAGTTCACAGATGAGAGAGAAGAGAAGAGGATGTGTCAGGGCACCAATGTGAGTGCCATTAAGGCCACGAACCGTACTGTCCTGTACAGGAATGCAGAAGGGATGGGAGACAATGGACAATAACCGGTGCATGTTAGGATTCAGAAGACAACGATGGGCATGGGGGTGGCCAAGGTAAACAAACAAAAAATAAGCTGATTATTGGTGTGAAGTTGAATATTTGAATCACGGGACAACTCTGGATGGAGATACAATCCAAGGGATGACAGGCCATAGGATTATGTTTATTAGAAAGGTACTGTGCTGTTTAAGGAAATTACTTTTTTGACTGAAAAGTATGAATTGGATAAACCCACATAACAACAGGGGCACATGATTCCAGAGAACATGTTTTATAAACCCAAATAAAAACACATAGTTAGATAATAACCCCTACTTTTGATAATCGGCTGATACATGTAATAAAAAGGACAAGCAATATACAACAGCATGCTAGAAAAGCCAGGAATCAGAATTTATGTGGACAGTACAGCAACAACTTTAATAATGACAAGAAATGATGATGATGATGATACATCTTTTGGGAAGTTACAACCCAGCTAAGATAATTTTTTGCTACCCTTGAAGGATGGGTATATTCTTTCTTATTTTCCTCCTGGTTTAAAGAACAGACTATTTCCCTGTTCTGATTCCAAATTCCTCAGGAAAACAGAAGTCACAACAGAACCACACCAGTAACTCCCACTCACATGTCAGTTTTAAAACAACTTGGGAAAGGTCAGCCTATTCGACTTCCTTCCATTGTTGAATTTACCCAGTTCCTGATTATGTTACAGCCTGGTGGTGATTTTTTTAAAGGAGATCCCTTTATCTGTTTTGGTTTTCTAAGCAACATAAATTAACCAAGAGCTTTCTTTTCATACCGAATACTGTTTGTATTGGGAAAAGATCAGCTTTGATAAAAATCATTCTCTTCAGGGGCCTTTGCAAGAACATTGGTGTCACCGGGATAGAAAGAAGGCGGACAGCAAGCCAAGGAAAGCTCAACAGTGACACGGAGAGGTCGCTGGCATGCACTGGACTTCAACTCCACCACCAGGGACACGCCTGGTAGACTAAGCACTAACTTTAGACTTACTGAAATGACAGTGTTGGCCTCCAAACTATGGTTTCAGTTTGTTTTGATTTCTATTGCTTTCAAATTATTAGGTTTGTCCTAATTATCGGAAGATATTCATTTATACCACGCCGTGGTTGAGATGAGTATGACAGGTCAGAAATTGTTATGAAGACATTCTTTAATCTCTTATGATTCAGAATAATGTCATTTTTATATTTATCATATTAACAAGTATTTTGCTTTTCAATTGACAGTTCTAGGCTACGATTTTCTATAGTCGTATATATAATCTTTAATGTAATACACTTTTAAATGGTGCACCTGGTAGAAAAAAGAGGAAGTCATTGTTCTCAACTTGAAAAAGGCATTGAATATCGAAGGTACTTGAAAAAAAAATATGCAGGACAGAGTGGGAGTGGCCTGAGAAGAGACTATGCTAGCCATGTTCACAGCGTCATTCCTTTCTCAAATTATTTTAGTGTGCTACACTGGCAAGCCTGCTTTGAGACTTGTAATAATGCCACTTGCAGAGAAACTTTCTAAGGACAGCTAAACATCTGTGTATCATCAGTGTTTGGTAGTCGGGCTGCCAAACAAGCCAGCCCAACACAGAAACAATGAGTGCAGTGCAATGGTCAGAAGCACAAATTTTGCCTTGCTGAGCCCAAGCAATGTGACCTCAGAAAAGTCACCGAGTCTTTGTTCGCCTCAACTTTATCATCTGGAAAACAAGGGCTGCAGAAATACATCTGAGGGTTGCAGTGAGAATTAGAGGGTATGACATATGTAAAGTGTAGCACTGTGGTCATTGGCTGGCACACGGGACACTCAGACATTCCGGGAAACACTCCACTCACTTTTAAAAGTTAGCATAGACTGTAGATGAAATGCAAGAGTGGCAGAAGTTTTAAAATAATATCCTTATCTAAAGATGGGGAGGAGTAAGAAAATCAAAGAATCTCCGAGTCTGTGAAGGGACTGTGAGACAGGAGAGTGGAAAGGGAGCCTCGCTTCTGGCCGGAAAGGCTTAACTTCAAGTGTGTGGGCTTCCTGACACAACACTGTAGGATGCTGTTGAACTGAAAATTGCAAAAAAAGGAAAAACTACTTGATGTTAGTCAAGGAAGTGTCAGTAAACTTTGACACTTCCCTGCAACCTTTTGCATGGATGCAAAGCAGAGAGATTTGGCCTCTAAGTACGTCATTGTCTAAAGGAAAAGAGCTTGGTTTGGCACTGTTAGGATTCTTGGAGAGTTGCTTCACTGAGGGTATTCTGTTGCCAGTTCAATAACTCAGCCTCCAAGTGCAGTAATTCTGATAGGAAGGTTCAATTCAGAGCAAACAATGTTAATGGTGAATTTTTAAACTAGGCGTGTCCCACTTGAATTACAGTGGGAAGAAAGCATATTTGACATCCAATAATGCATTCACATGTAACAGTCTCAGTTTAAATCGCTGTGCATATGGCATGCGATGTTAGTTACAAGATTTTTATTTTCACGGGATGTATAAAGCTTTAAAATCTATTAAGATTTTTCAATCCTTACTATTTCATTTTATTACATAAAGTACATACAGATTTAGATGCAAAACTATTTTTAAACCAAGTTTAATTTAGAATATATTAAAAGTGACATATATAAAAATGGCCTTTTAAACACGTGAAGAAAATACAAAGAAAAACTAGAGAGTATGTCACGGTCACCAAGATTAAGTTTTATCTCAGGAGGACTCTGAAAATCACTTCATCCGCTCACCTCTTACCCTGTCATAAGACAGACTGGCCCATCGCTCAACCATGCTGGGAAAGAAGCTCAGGCAAATGGTGCAGGGTGGACCCTCTGAGGTCTGTAGGGTCTTCCCAGCCTCCCAAACCATATAACAAATAAACTGCTTTCCTTTATAAATTATTTGGTCCCAGGTATTCAATTATAGCAACACAAAACAGAATAAAAGACCAAGGGACTGATTAAGAAAGCCACAGAATTTTAAAATTCAGGCAAAAGAAATAACTAGAAGAGAGTGGAGAAGATAGCATATAGCCACTTGGCCAAAATAATATTAATCCTATAAAAGTAATATAACAGTTCCCCCAGCATGGAAAGTAGTGGGGGTCGGGGGGATCACATGCGAGAGCCTTGGGCTTGGCAGTCTTTGTTTCGGTTTTACGGGATTATGTTTGCAGTGCCTCAGGAAAGCAGGAATTTGGGGGAGACTCCATACAAGATAGGTTAAAGAAGACGTTGAGGGAAGCTGAAAGCAACACTGAGGAGAATGAGCAACGTGTAACAGCTGCAGAAAGAGGCAAGACTGAGCTGTTTACATCTGAGTTTAGGGAAATGTGTCTCACTGAGAAGCATAGGTGCAAAGAGAACTTTAGTTGTGTTTGATTCTGTGCTGGTGAGTTATTCATACCATGCTCATTGGGATCCACCTTTCCCGTTTGCTCTGGATAGACAGAGGCATCATTACCTGCTTTCTCCTTCCCCAGCACATACGGCATTATGCCAGCGTAAGGAGAATTTAATTAGATTTGCCTCGGGTAATGAAGGTAAGAGAAAGGCAGAAAGGGATCTCTAGCTTTCTAGGCTGCAGTTCACTCTTGCAAATACACTTACTGTATGTGTGCCTTCTGGTTTGTCACAGCTTGTCAGTTGAGTGCGAACCTATATTTTCATTCACAGTCTACAAAGACTTACTCTAAATCGCAACCTATTCCGATGCAAAGAAAACAAAAACAAAAGCAGGCTGTCTGGCATTAACATGCTGGCAGCTGGCGCAGTCATCTGTTGCTAATTTGGTAAGGTTTCCGTGCTGATTACCATTTGGGCGGTAGCCACCTCCCCGACGAGGAGTTCACCCACTCCCAGGACGACATCTGCGCAGACACAGACAAGGATGGGCCTGATCATTAAAGGAACCAGTTACCGTGGATGCTATTGTCAGTGGTCTTCTACAAGAATTCCAATTAGATGAAAACCAAATGCTGCCCTCAGAGGCCGTATGGAGCTATGACAAAAGAGCCCAGGTCCTGCTCCTGCGCTGCCAGCAGTGAGCTACAAGGGACAGTGGCAGTGACCAACACATGTGTGCGCAGCCCTAGGCCAGGGCTCTCGACTCAGAAGAAAAGAACTGCTGCTCCAGCAGCCATCAGAAACTCCACAAAAGGGCTGGGGATGTAGCACAGCAGCATAAGCGCCTGGCTGGCAAGTGCAAGGTCCTGAGTTCGATTCCTGGTACCAAAAAAAAAAAAAAACTCCAAAAAATAAGACAGACTATAAGGAGAGGGACAGATACACCAGAGAGCAAAGAAGGACCAGGCTCATAACGAAACTGCTGAGAACCCTCCCTGCGAGGTAACAGGAGCTCCTGTTTCCCCGACTGCAGTATGCCAAGCACTGTTACGAAGTCATTAATGCTTGTATTGGAACATGCAATGCACCCATCACCATTCTCCCAAACTCTACTCGCCAAGCTCACTCGGGAGTTGGGGCACTGCACTGCCATAGAGCCAAGCACTTTTCATATATTATTTCTAAGTGATAAAAGATTCAATGGGAAAGAGTAATTTATGCTACTGAGGAAACTGATTCAGAAATGTTTCGTTTCTGGAAGACGCTCAGCTGGTCTGTGATGCCACTTCTCTGTACCTGAGGTCTGGGGAGAGCCTTCAGAGAAGCCAAGCTTCTCAGACTTTTAGGCCAGGAACAGGAAATGCAAAATGAACACTGCACAAGAGAAAACATTTCTATCTTTTATGTTACATAAAAATATATAAACATCCAGGAATGTATACATGGCTTTGTCGATGGTACACACATACACATACATAGATACATGCATATACCTGCATTTAGAAAAAATTTTAAAGACCTAGCTCTATTCATTTATTTCAATAATTTTGGGCTAGATTTTACCATAACAAGATTGCAACTTTTATCCCAGAAAACTATAAAATTTTATGTACATCACGTGTTTAATGACAGGAGGCCATGGAACAACTCTAGAATTTTAAACTCTTTGCAGAGAAAGGTTGAGCATGGTCGTGGTCTCCCCTTCTTCATCTTCCTCCTCTTCCTCCACTTCTGCTGTTTCTTCCTCCTCCTCTTTGTCTTCTCCTCCTCCCTTCTCCTACTGCTTTCTTTCTTTCTTTTCTTTCTTTTTCTAAGATAGGCTCTCCCTACATAGTTCACGCAGAACTTGAAGTCACTATGTTGCCCAGGGTGGCCACAAACTTGCAGGGATCCTCCTGGCTCAGCTTCCTGAATGCTGAGATTACAGGTGTGTGCCATCATGCCTGTATCTTCTGCGTTTGCTATTACTAATGTCCCAATTCATTAGTCTTCTCCCAAAGACTTGCAAATGCCATATGGGAATGTAGACTAGATTACAACTCTAATAATCATACCAGCTAACTTTCACAGAACCCATTCTTTCTCAGCACAACCTTCTCTAGTCAAGTCTACTTCTAACAGCACCTCTAACACCCTCTCCTGTCCCCGTTATTTTTCTCAATACACTGAGGACCAGTCTGGCAATTTCCCTCCTGTGTGAGCATCCAGCTCCCTCGGGAGGATGTGCTGGAGCCAGGTTGCTCTGTTTCATCCCCACTCTATCCCCAGGGCCTGGTTCAGGGCCCACAAGAAACAGATGCTGCGCAGTCCCGGCCAAATGAACGCAGGAGCAAATGAGAGCCGTGTTCCAAGAAGCGACTCAATTGTGTGTGCTATTTCACCTGTCACATCATTCTAAATAGAAACTGAGTCCTTAGGAAGGTTGTGTTACTTTCCCAAAGTCTCATTGGTATTCAGTGCCAGGTTAGGGCAGGTGCCGGGCCTTGATTCCAAAGACCTTAACCAACAATCATGCTATGCGGTACTAGCTTGTGTGTGTGTGTGTGTGTGTGTGTGTGTGTGTCCACACTTAATCTTTGCAGTTATATAGTGCTAAAAAAGACTTCCATATTTTAATAAAACTCAGTTATAGTCATTCGTAAGATGGGAAGACAAAATGGAATAGTTAAAACAGTAATTGTTTAACTTCCATCAGTTTCTACTAAAGAGAATGTGTGTGTGTATGTATGTAAAGAAGGTAATAGTAAAATTCCTTCATCACATTTTTTCCCTAACACATTGCACATAAAACTAAGATTTATTATTTTTCCAAATACGTAGGCACAGTTTCTTTTCAGAGCCCTACACAGCATGTCTCGCTATCTTACAGTGTTAGAGCTAAGGTCTTACGCTCCTCAGAGAAATTTTGATTTTCTCCAGACCACCTATTTTGCAACTCTGATCCCAACACCATCTGGAGCAGGGA